>PTEX01000058.1:1825630-1905096 GCA_003342815.1 Eudromia elegans
ATGTGGATGTGGTTGGTAGCCTTGGACAGGGCRTATTTAACACTTAGCCGACACACAGTGAGCTGGATTTTCAAAAGCACACTGTTGAGCAAGCACCTTCAAGAGGTTGTACCTCTGCAGTTTGGTTATGCAGAAGCTAATACCTTTGAAAGTCTGGCTCAGGATGTGTAATACCAACAGATAAAGACCTAATTCGTATATGTCTAGTCCAATACAACTGGAACAGTAGAGCTTTGGGGGCTAAAATGCTATATTTACTCTATTTTAAGGGAAACAAGTTAAATAGAGTACTGTCTGCAGATAAGGCTTAGGGAAGAAGCAGGAATAGACAAGCAACGTGACTTCCTCGGGATCACATAACAGGTTTGTAGAGGAATTCACAACTGCGCTCTGGACTAGTGTTGCAGTCACTACTAACTGCTTCTCAGCACCAAACTGCTTGCAGTATTCATTTCTGTAAAAATAAATTAATGCTGCACTACCACAGGAGCAGCCGAGAACATTTTGATTGAACATTTTGTTAAACAAATTTATGTTTTAGGATCTGAATGCAAAAGCTACTTAAAAGAATATGTTCTATCCAAGTAGATTCAGCATAAAACTAGGGACCAAATACTAATAGCAAAYTGACTGCTTCAGATAAAAACACATTCAAATGGAATCTATTTTGTATGGCTAGGGTGAATCYTCAAAATGAAAAATCTAAATAATTCATTTCATTGCTTTGCAAGGAAATACAGGGAGTAGTAAAATTGAATGGCCTTGTGGCAATACAGCAAATCCCCATCTGAGTGAAATGTGGGTGTGAATTCTGAGATAAAARCTTACATGCAACACCTTGTGTCCTGCAAAGGGAGGAACGATGCCACTTCTACCTTTACCATAGAATGGGGGACCCCTGCACCGACACCTAAGTGTGGGAGAAAAGGGGTGAAAACACAAGGAACCTGCTTTTAATGAGTTAATACATTAATGTAAAACTATGTCCCCAAATATTCATGAGCAGCCACTSTTAAGTGTATTTATTGGTTAGCAGCATAATTTACGYRTAAYTAAAACTCTGATCCCTTGAAACCAATCAATCATTCTTAAAATATGGTACATATGTGAAATTATTACCTCTTCCAAAACAGACAACTGCCTTGGCACAGCAGAGCAAGTAATACCGCAGAGTAAACAGTGGATTTGGTCACAGGTTCAAAGGAACGTGATGCTGTCTTCATAGAGAGAGCCATCAATCCCATGCCCTCAAATTCCTTCAGTGCTCTTCCTTTAATCCCTCATACTAATGTTATTTATACAGTGTTTATTAAGGCCTCAAATTAAAAGTGGTTTCTAATTTCAGGTGACTCAATTCACCCAACTTTTAAAAGTATTAGATGCTGAACTCCATCTTTATTGTAATGGAAGCAATGGGCAATGAACACATAATCCTATCTAATTCCCTGTGATCATAGTAGTAACACTCCCACTCTTTCAAATACCACTACTCAGTCACATGGCTACTCAAACTGTGCTTCCTTAAAGAGGTAGGATTTGGAAGAGCAGGGAATATTTGGGACTTTTATACAAAATTCTATAGTGTGAAGGAAAAACATTGATCAAAATGCCATAGCCAGTCCAAACATGAAAAATGTGAAATTTTACAAATGTGAAATTGAGATCCAAATTGTAACCACCCCTTGGTGCCACCCAGTTCCAGGTAAGAATTGCATTCACAGGCCAAAACCACATATGCTTACCTACCCCTGAAATGGAAAGCTGAGAACATGATCRTCTTGACTGGCAGACAGAACAGGTGGAGAGCAGTTTCCAGCTACTTGGAAGGTGCCAAGAGACTTGGCCTTCGGAACTGTAGGTGCTGGTCAGCTCCACCTGTGATGGCTCTCCAAAGCACCTGGTCATCAGGGTATTTCCTACTAGTSACTGTTCATAGCAAGAGAAGCGGTGGTATGTCCTCCTCTCATCAGCAAGGGGAACTCTTCAAGGACAACAAGAAGGGATAGTAAACTTTTACCTATAACATTGTCTGAGAGCACTGGGAAGATTTCTTTCCCCCATGTAAAGCATAGATAGATGTACAGAATGGTGTCCACAAAGGTTCCTACATGCATTGTATCTTGAGTTTTACAGAATTTAAGGCKGTTGGTCTAAACCTAGACCTAGGATTGAATTTGCTTGATATTTGCTCTTCTGACACATGCAACTGAGGAATTGATTCAGAAAGTTTAAGGCAAGAGAGGACCATTACAATCACCCATTCTAATCTACTAGAAACCACAAACCTTTGAATTTCACTCAGGTACTCTGTAAAGAGCTAAACCTCACCTATTTAATGAAATATTTGGCTAAAATGTCTCTTCTGAAAGGTTATTCAGACTTGTTGTAGAGATAAAGTTATGAAGAGTCACTCCCTAGGAGGTTTGTCTTTAGGAATTCACCGCACTGTCAAAGCATAGACCAAATTTCTAATCTGAGCTTGCTTAGCCTCAGGTTCCTGGTTGGTGTACCACTCTCCACTTAATTCAAGAATTGTTTGGTTAGCAGCATAGTCTTACCAGGAAGGCAGTTCATGCTAAGCAAGCCAGCTCTCAGTCTTCTTTCAGTTAAAGTGAACAGGTAGAGCCCCAAGGCTCTCCACTAAAGATTCCAGGCCCCAAATCCTATCTGTGGCTTTCCACACCACCTGCAGCYGACACTCCAGTAACAAAYRTATCCATTATAAACAAGAAAAGAAAAAGAAAATAAAGAAAAAAAAAAGGAGATTGGAATAAAAGATGTYCATAGGAACATGTGCCCTAATTAGCAAGTCGGCAACGTTACAAAGGATAGCGTTCAAGCTTGGCCTTAGTCTGCTATGCTCCGTGTCCTCAGGTTCAAATCCGAGCATTGGATGTGCTGGCTACACAGCCAGAGGAAAAGAGAGAACTCCCCACGGTTTCGGCACATAAGGTTGATTCCGTAGGAGCTGCAGCAGCGCGGCGGCGCTGGGCGAGGGCAGCGCCACGGCAGCGCGGGCCGGGGGCCGGGCAGCGCGGGCCGGCCGGCTGCGGCGCTGGCGAGGGGCAGCTCGCCCGGTGCGGCGCGGCGCTCTGCACGCCGCTGCCAAGCGCGCGCTGGCACTGCCGCCCCGCAGCCCGCCGGCAGGTCAGCGCTTTTGACCTGGAACACAGCGCTGATATTTAGGCTTCAGGCTGTGGCTATTCGAGGACTGAGTTCATATTTGCTAAGCTGTTAATTACTGTGGAGGACTTAGTTTAATACCAATGACACAGCAGGAAGTGTCCCAAAGTCTCCTCTTTGCCATTCGCCACCAGTATCATCGGGAGCATACATCATATCTTATTTCACATTAATTTTACTGATATATCTTCAAAAATKATCAGATCACAGTTTTCAAAAAAAACCACTCCAGGCATGGCGTATATTTAAAAGAAAGGCAATTTCCAACKACCACTCTCTGTAAAAGCCACAGATCAGATTCAATTACAACGCTCTCTGCAATTTGCAATCTGTTGGTGCTCGTTCCAGCAGAGGTCTCTTAAATGCTGTCCTGCTGCAGACCTTCAAAATGGGCTYGCCTACTGAAAAAAGGAGGGTCTCATTCAGAGAGCGTTCGCCAGCAAAAGCCCTGCCAGCCACCGCCCTCCACTCAGAAACTCCAGTACAGCAAGGAGGGCACACTGCCCGGGCTGCGGGCTTTGGCCCATAAAGGCACCTCATGGACTACTGAGCGTTGTTATGTCCCCAAATTTGAAACATGAATTCACCACAATATGCAGATCTGCCATTCAGACGCTGGCAGGAACACTGGCCTATCGTTTACATGCTTCTAAATGCAGAACTTGAGTGTCCTCCTCCTATTTCCCGTTTGTGAGAGCATTAATAAATGCTCAGGTACGTTGCTGRAATTGCCTCGAAAGGGGAGCTGCACAATGCCCAGGAGCACAAGGGCCCTGAGATTCCCAGACGGTGTCCTTTACAAGCCTCTTCTCACATGTACAATGCAAATCATCCCTTAGGTATGCTGTTATAAAATCAAGGAGCAGTGCTAATGCCAGTAGAATTGCATCAGTTCATATCAGATCAAAATTTGGCCCTCTCTAGGAAACCATAAACAAAGTGATATATGATGCCATGGTGGAAGTCACTAACATAGGATGCCAAAAATCAATGGCTAGGGCAAAACACAAAGTGACTTGTGACCTGTTACAGCAAAGCAGATTCAAAATATTTGATTGGGAGGCAAAGCAAAAATATTTGCAGGAATGGAAAAGAGTTACAGCTCCAAACTTGTCCCAGAACTCAATGTAACAGAGATTCGATTCTTCCCCTTTTTCTTCACATCTACTTATATAGATCTTGTCAAACACCAGAAAACATGAAAATAAAAGTAGAGGGAAAAGACAGAAGCAGAAAGAACAACACCCATCTCTGTTAGTATTTAAAGATAAGACTTTTCTAACACAGAAACTGCCAGAAAGACAGAACAGATCCTCTAACAAAGCAGATCAAAATGATCTACTGTTTGTTTGGTGGACTAGATGCCAGCAGGAGTCCTTTCCATTWGATCTTGTCTATTAACAATAGCAGAGTGTGAAATCAGCACATGCTTGAATGGGCCACTGACCTTATATTGTGGTTCTTTAACCTCCTGGGTAACRGTGCACTGCACCATGACAAAATGCAGTTCAAAGTGCGCAGCTGCCAGCGTAGATTTAGCGTCTGTCCTCAGAGGAGTCTGTGCMCTTAATTTACATCTATCTCCTAAAAATACGGTGACCTCTTTGCTCCCGCTTCGCCTGCATTTCCTTTATTCTAAGCTTGCCTTTTTGGGTGTTAGCATGATTTCCATCTTTGTTTTGTTTTGGGGTGTGGCGGAAGCCAGAGATCTGTATCTCCCTATTGTTCCACTAATGGGGAACGCAGGACCCGGCGCTGGCCAGAGGGGTCCTGCAGGATCGGGATAAATCCGAAGTATTTGAGAGCAAAGCACGGAGCCCAGCTCAGCTTGCGTAAGCTACTCCCCAGTCACAGGAGGAACCAGGTCATGTAGCAGGCAGCAATCTAAAACCTCCACTTGAGCGCATGCCAGCTGACCCTCCTGCCACAGAAAACATTCAGAAGAAAAAAGCAGCCGGGAAGGCTGGCCGAGAGTATGTCCTGAATGAGCGGTAAGCGCGAGAGCCTGGGGTCACTCAGACAACGAGCGCCCGGGAAGGAGCAGAGCGGCTTCCACCCGCGCGACAGCGTCACCTCTCCTGCCCTCGGAAACGCGGCAAGAGCGCCCGGCCCGACCCAGAAGGTGTTTTGTCCCTCGAAGCTGAAGCCAGGCATTGCCCAAGGGGAGAAGTCGACTCTGGCAGCCTTGAGGAGAATCGCAGGGCACTCCTGGGGTAAAATGAGGGGAGAGCTGGAAGTGAGACCGACTGGGAACTGCAGCAGCTGCCTCAGCCTTTCRAAAGAAACCACGGAGAGGCTAGGTATGAACTAAGAGCTTTTGAGCCACAAGTGCCATTAAGAAAAGGAGCTTGAATACAAAGGGAGCTCAAAACCTGCGGATCGAGGCAAACAACCTAAAYGTTACCACAAGAAGCTGACACAAGAAGTTGGCCTCTGAAAGGGAGAGCTTTCCCCTCCTCCTTGCAGCGAGGCAAAGGGCCAAGGCGAAAGYTGCTGACCAAAGGTCACTCGCTGCTCCCAAGTCTTGCAGGTTGTCAGGATTGCTGCTGGGAACAACTGCTTCCACACCACGGTTGAGCACATTTGGAAAGGCTGCTGCAAGCTGCGTTGCAGCTGACGCCACGGCAATACACTGGGGYGGGGGGCAACGTGAGCAAGTGAGGCATTTTGAGCGGCCCCGATTCAGTCCCGTATTGCTAGGGCTCGGCAGGCCGCTCGCTCCTGGGAACAGGGACTTGGCTACGCTTGGCCCCTCTGGGAGAGGCCGGCATGGCGAAGGGCTCGCTCCGGCCGCTCGCGCTCTGCGAGGCTTTTCGGGCACGCTGAATGCTCTGGTTGCCAGGATTACCAGCTCAGCACCACTGCCAGAGCGCTGGGCGAATAAAACCGCGTCTTAAACCYGGCGTCAGGAGTCCCCAAGCTTCTGCGGACGAAAGGCTCCTAACTTGAACTTGGAAAGCTGACTTACTTGTATTACTCAAACATCCCTTCTGACTGTCGTTGAAGCCTGCTCGTGTACATTCCCCATAACGGCAGCATGTCTCCACTTCTGCTGAAAATTATTTATATCACTTCTAAAAGGTCATGCAATAAGGTCACAGAAGTAATTATTTATCCTTAGGGAAGGAAACACACATTTCCCATTTCCTGCGCAAAAGACCCATCGCTTTTTCTTGATTCAGGTCTTGGCTACAAATTGCATTCCACTTTTTGACCTCGAAGTGTTGGGAAGTAGTGTCAGGATTAGACAATGGACAACAAACTGGGGCCCTACTGGAGTATTTGCGTGGGGTTGTGCACCCAGGCCAGGCCTACAGCTGGAAGACAGTCCCACTACCTATTGGAATTTTTCTGTGTCTCTCAATTTACCCTGGTATGAATAAGGACTTTCATCGCTGCCCATGAGAGCTACTCATTACTTAAGCATCAGTTTAAACGGCATCCTACCGGTTAACAGAAAGACAGGGAATAAGCAATTTTGTCCATCCAAACGGTGCCTGGCAACTCCGTCCTGCTAGATCACCTGCATATACCGAAGGTCTGCTAGCAAACCGAGTCAAAGAAGAACACGAAAATGTTCATACAACAGCATACTTCTCTTACAAGGGGGCTAAAATGAAGCTGAACAACAAAAGAGGAAAGAAAAGGATGATATATCCACAAACATTGATGAAGTTGTGGTTGTTTAAAACAAAACAAAAACTCCTCTTCATTGAAGTTAGTAGTAGTTGGGACAGAACATTACTCAAATTTAATATATCTCAAAGAGATTTTTTTTTAAAGTGAAACTTACTTGGCAGATGGTTGGCACAAACTCCAAGCAGAAATCAGAACCCACCTCAATTCATAAAATAGGACGTAAAGTCATAGACAATTCTCTGTTCACAAGAGCTCATTTCACCCTTCTACAGGCTGAGAAAGGAATGGAGAAAACCRGTGCTAACTCATTGGAAAAATGGAGCTCAGTGCGCTTCATTAATTTTTTTCTTCCTTTTAAATAATTGTGGCATTTATTCCTCCACACTGTGTTCAAGTTCCTTGAATGTTCATCATTTCAGAAAGAACTTGACAGAGTGGTGTGGGAGTGCATAGCAGAGTATGTGATTTAGATTACCTACAGCTTTCTCCAAAAATGTACATTTGTTTCTACAACAGTTGACTTTGGAGACATGCCAGTTAAGTAGGTAATACATACAAGAAAAGCAGCAGTCCCTTTTTTTTTTTTTTTTGTCTTAGCAATTACCACTTTAATTAAAATTAGCAGCAAGATTTTTCTAATCTTTGTCATACTGCCGAAACATGTTCAAACACAAAATTGCTCGGTGTGTGGGAAATAATCTATACTTTATGCAGTGTCTAAGGCCCTAAGGTAGCAGCAATCTCTGCACAGGACTCCTCTGAACTTTTACAGAGTTTCCTGGCTCCACTAAGCACTCCTCACTTCAATGTGGTTCTGGAAAGATGCGGAGCTTGCTGCAAACRGAGCCCACATCAGCAAAAAAGCATCAATAAAAGTTTGCAGGTCAGAGAGGAATAATAACTGAGCTCTATGCACCTTCCTTGCCAAGGCAGTGGAAACCGTGGAAAAAACTGAAATGAAGGGGGCAAAGTTTGCTTTCCTGCTCCTTATCAGAGCTAGGAAAAACTGGCTTTCACTTGCTGCTTTTCTCCCAGGTCTGCCTATGCAGGCTGATCTCGGGAAGTGCAGAGATCATAGTGCAAAAAGCAGCCCTGGGTTCAGCTTTCTTGAAGCACCTGCTTTCCATCTGAAGTTTAACCTCTTTATCGACAACTCTTCACTGGCGCACGTGAAAGAGACCTTGAAATCCACAGGCTATCAGTTCATCACTCCCACAGAGCACTTAATATTGAAACAAAGCTGATTGCGTTTCTTTGGAGGTTTGTCACATCTGATTCTGCAGATCTAAAAATCAAGCCATCATGCATGCCACATTCATCCATGACGGTTAGTTATTTGCATACACCTCTTGATTTCACCAGTTGATGTGTATTCTGCATTTGTTTTGTGCACAGAAATGCAAAGCCCAGCCAGAGTCTGGCCCTGCTGACAGTTCTGACTCATTCTTATCAGTTCTTTAGGGCCTACCTTTCTTACTAACCATTATATTCTTTAAGAAAGAACGTCTAAGAAAAAAATCTTTCCTCTCCATTTACTGATGCTAGTGAGAGTAATAGCTTTTGTTCACAGGCTTTATATAGCATCACCTCCGTTCTCCTTTGGCTTTTCCATGAAACAGTCTAATTTGTCTCATCAGGACCCACCAAAGCCAGATGAAACATTTCTATGGATTCCAGGGGGCACTGAAA
This sequence comes from Eudromia elegans, assembly GCA_003342815.1. Taxonomy (NCBI): domain Eukaryota; kingdom Metazoa; phylum Chordata; class Aves; order Tinamiformes; family Tinamidae; genus Eudromia; species Eudromia elegans. The sequence goes on from PTEX01000058.1 coordinate 1,834,142, forward strand.
AAGGCCCTTACAAAATCAACTTTTGTAGATTTACCAAAATTTATACTTTCTGTTAGGAGATCCTTTGAAATGAAGGATTTCAGACTTAGGTCTATTATATAACATACAGAATGAGCTGTAGGCCCATAGATGCCAAAGTAAAAATAAGTGAAAATGTTCTTTAAATCATGCCTGCCTCTTGCTCTGTTTCCTGTAGTTTTCTGCAGCAGGGTGGGAAAGTACATGTTAGATTTGATAGCCTGGTGACTGGGATTAAAACCTTTATGTATATCTGGTAGGTAGTCACTCAAATGGACGCCCTCTTAGCAGTCTACTCCTCATAGCGTTGGCTGTTCTGGAGTATGGTATCGTCTCACCTCTGACAAATGCACCAAGAGCCATTTCCAGAGGTATATGATGATTAACTCCTTTTTTTTCTTTTTTTTCCTTTTTTATTTATGTGTTAATCTTTTCTGAGGACAGTTACTCTATTTCAGCCCTAACATGCCAGACACACAAAGCTCAGATAATAAAGTTTGCCCTAGGAAAAGGCTCATGGAATGGGAAAGGATTTTTTTTTTTAATGTATTTGATTTAACCCTGTAATGTCAGGCAAAACATATTGCTCAYTGTGCACCTGCATGATCAGGATATGAACACTCGGTGCCTGTTCCCTCTGCTGGCATGGCTTTTCTCTTGAGTGTTCTTACTGCCACTGCTCATCCTTCTCCCTGCTTAAAAATGTAGTTGCTGCCTGCAGCACACGAAACGGATGTTCAGCAGCTGATCAGTATTTCAGTAGGCTCACTTTTTTTAGCACAATTTCCTTATCACATTATTAAAGTACTTACCCTCCCCCCCCATTTAGCTTATGAGAACTTTGGATATGTTGACTACTAGAACTGCTAGTGCAGAGCTCACATAGCAAGATGACTGCACTAGCTTGACTTGCTAAAGCACAACCTACTCTTCCACTGACTAGARACCAGTTTTCCTAGAGCAAGGGATGACTCACTCCAGTCTTAAGGTCCTTCACGCCCATTTTCCCTAAAGGGACATAACCCAGCTAGGTTAATTTAATCTGCAACTTCCAGAACCAAAGTACCAGTAGAAAGGAAAAGCAACCAACCAAACGACAAMCAGTCTTCAATGAGACCCTAGAGAGGCACAGACGTTTCTTGGTAGGGACTTCCAACTTTCTTCACTAGACTCTTTTTCCTTCCTCATATCCTTCCCTCCTTCCGAGTAAGAAAAACAATGTCACCTTTGGGTGCTGAATAATAGAACCCCTCCCCAGGGCACTGCCCAGCAGCCTTTACTTCTAAAGCATCAGGCGTATTACCCCCAACTTCACCCTATTCCAATATCTGTCACCCTATTCCCACAACTTCTACCAAAAGCCCAGTCTAAGGCTTTTGGGCTCAGCTTACTAAATGCTGGCTTCAATAACAGAACTCTTACTGCCAGGTCTTGAGACCTAAGGATGCCCGTATCTCTAAGCAAGCATATTACCCTTCTCATGTGAGTTTATACCCAGTCCCTTCATCTAGGATAGGTAAAACAGAAGTAAGTTTGAGTTGCCATTCCCCAGAAGATCCAGCTCTCACATAACACCAGCCTGAATGCAGACCCATGCATGAGACAACATAGCCCAGTGGAATGGAAGTGCTCATTTTACTCCAGCTTCTGGGACACGGACTGCATCAGTGAAGCAGACAGGCACATTTAAGCATGAAAAGAGCACCAGTGAAATTGAAGCTCTGTTTCTGTATAGCGACATTACCAAGTCACCTACTTAAATGCTTAACTGCATAAGAGCTGATGCGACCTAGCTTTGGCTCTGGATTTAAACTCGAGAGGCTGTGATTGCCACCTGTGGCTTAGCATTGCATAGCAAACCTCCTTTGTAGAGATACTGAACTCCAGCAGGTTTAGGCTACATCAGGGGAAATCATGAGTCCTTTGGAAAACTCTGAAATTTAGGCAAATTGTGTGCAAAGGAAGACTGTACACATAATGCAGCCAAATGAGTAAATTTTGGCAATAAAAATGCCATTTACTGAGGAAACAGCATTCAGAGAGGAGAAAWTAACTGGGAAGTGCTCTTTTGAAAAATTACCTTATTTGCCCAATTTCCATGTGAGCCATCAGCCAATCTTGGAAATGACCATAGGGGTTTCCAGTCACCGAAGCACTGTTGCCAGCTATTTCCATACCATGGCGATGACAAAGACCTGTTGAACAACTCTGCCTTCTTCCATGCTGTTTTTAGGTTCCTCTTCTGCTATTTTTTAAGTGGTGACATTTTTAAACAYGAAAATCCCATCTGGCACCCTGTCCTTGGCTCTGGCTGTTCGTGAAGCACCGTAGGATCTGTGATTCACCGCTGCGATCGGCACAGTGCGCGGGGCGAGCAGGCCGGCTCTGGGAAGAGCCCGGAGCAGATGGGCCCTCGCCTGCCGCACAGCCAGCGCCACCAGCCCTGCGCAGCYCCTGCCGCGCTCCGTTCTGGAGACCGGAGGGAGCCATGGAGAGTCAAGGAGASACAGAACAAGGCTGCAGCCCCGCCGCCCTCCAGGATTCACGGAAGCGGGATCCTCRGTTAGGTCACCGTTTGTTTTCACATCAGCTCAGCCCAAGAGGCGCAGGTCAGACACAAGCGCTAGGACAGGAGCAAGCCTGGTCTGACCTACGCCCTGTGATTTGACACAAGCATGAAAACGCAATAGGAACTATCTTATTTTGAAAGTTACTTTTCTTTCAGGTATAGAGTTCTCATGGCTGGCAGCTGCTGCCCAGGAGATAATCTCTCCATCTCAAGGGATGAATAGATAGTGTGACGTTGAGATCTTCTTCAATGAAAAGGTATTTGGTTTGTCCAGGCATTGATTCATGAATTTTTCCCAATAGTTTAGGGAACATAATAATTGCTAAAGAGGAGTTGTTAATGAACACAGTTTTAGGAACAAATAAATAATGGAAAGTCTGTAAAGAAAGCTTATTTTAATAAAATAAAAATTTCCCAAGAGAAGCAGAGCCGCAAGTGATTTTTTTTTAAAAACTCTGGCTCCACATATTCAGCTGGTATTAATTAGGGCCCTTGCTTGCTCTAGGTTTAACCTGTGCTTTTTTTTATTATTATTAGTTTTATTATTAAATCAGCTAAGGATGAGACCTCTCTGAATTAGATTCATCATTGGATATAAAAGGTAACTTCGCTAACATGAGCAACATAATACTGATACAAAATAGGAAAAAGGTAGGGAAGAACATGCCCCTCTTCAAGAAACACAGATTACATCTGAGCTAGGCTTTACATTTTCTAAAGCAAGTCCTAATTAAATCATTCAACAGTAAGTGGGTGAATGGACATTTTTTGGCCAAGCAATGGGTAGAAGAGCTTAACAGTCTGTTAAAACATTTATCCCCTGCATGGCCATTTTCAGTTCATCTACAGCCTGCCTTTTGAGGTATCTCAGTGTTAAAAATATTCTTCCCTGAAGGTATTACGACACTGCAGCAGATGTCACCGACTTGGCACTATTTGAAGGATCTATTAAAAGTAATGCAATTAATTACTTAGATTGTCATCACAGCACTGCTTTTGAGATGTTTAAAATGGTTTATTATTGATAGCCTAATCCTGAAAAGTGCTGGGCACCTTCACTGTCAAGCAGTGGAGCCGAGAGAGACGGAGGGCCTGCAGCGAGCTCCCAATCACCGAGCATCCTCCTGCTCTCAGGATGCTAACGTGGCTCCTGACGTTACCTCTGAACGTGGCACTAAGCGTGGGTACGATGCCGTGGCTTCAGAGACCTCGCCCAGCGCTAAGCTCTCTGGCCAGCCCTAGGAATTTGTAATCATGTTCATTTGTTAAGTATTTAAGAAAAGATTTATCTATTTTATATATTCTATAGGAGGAAACAGCAACCTTAAGTAGCCAAGACCTCATGCAGACAAATGTTGTGCAGGGAATTGGGAGCTACAGTGTCTACAGAAACCTCAATGAAAGGCAGTAGCTCCTGGTGTTTACTGAGTACTGACCCCAGCTGGAAGAATACCTTTACTATACRCTTTGGCTGCAGCTTTTTTTCTTCTTGAGGAAGCATCTGTTGGGGTCTGCRAAATTTCTGCCAACACATTTGACTTCCATCCTGGGACAGAAAATACAACATAGGACAGCATCCTTGAAACATTGCAGAGCTCTGCTCAGCAGCAATGACAGCATCTATTGCCAATAAAATGAAAAGGAACAAATGCTGAAAGGAAAAGACAATCTATAGACATACAAAGGACACACAAGTAAGAATGATCTACCAACTGGGTCTCCAAAGCACAAATCTTGAATTCATTTCAGTTGCTGCTGTTGCTGCTCTTTGCTTCATTTTAGATGTAGCACGAGCAGATGAAAGGGAGCATCTAATATGAGCTTGGATTATAGAACAGAATTACACACCATTTACTCTCAAAACATATTCAAAATTGTCTCAAGATATGAGCCAGGTCAMGGAAATCTGCCTAAAATCTGCTTAAGCACTGTTAACAGAGTTAGAATAACTGAAAAAAGGCAGAAGTCTCCAGGCTCCTCCCTCCTCCTCACCATCCTTGGTGATACAAAAGACAGTAAATGGCACATTCTGACATTCACATTAGATGTTATACTGGAACTTTTGTCAAGTGCTACCAATGGCTGAGAAATATTGCAAGGGAAATAATAGAATGAGTATGGTTAAACCATAAAGAAAACATAATGTAAGCAGATTTAGGACCTCACCAAAGTTTGTTGGATTTAGAGCAATAAGCCCATGTTAAGTGATGCTTTAGATCTCTGTCAGGTCAGAAAAACTCAAATTTATATTTTTCTTTTCTTCAGGAAAAAATACCTAACCCTGCAGATGTTCCTGAAGGTCAGAGATGAATCTAAAAGCAGCAAGAGTGAAAGGGAACAAGAAGGGAAAGCAGGTAGCTAGCTCTGCATGGGTGCTCTGTGCAGCTGGACAGCCATGCAGTGTAATGTATTTTGGATATTTTGGACTCAAACATCCCCATCACAACGTGATGTTACYTGAAGGTACCAGGCTAGCTCTGCCTGAGGCAGTTGGGTTACCCAGACCTCTATGGCCATGCTGGTTGGCACCCTCCTGTAATGAGAGATAGGATGCAGGACTTCTCATTAGCAGGGAGCGTTGGAGCACGACAATACTGTGCCCCAAACTCASGTTCAAATCTATGGATGCTCTCCCAGCTGTTGCAGTAAGTGCTGTGGGGGGGTGGGAAGGAATCAGTTATATGGACTGCCTTTAGTGGCTGCCCTCATTTGAAGGGCTGAGAGATTCCTTGCAGCGGCTAGAAAAGCTGCCAGATGCTGCCTGCCAGCCACAGGAGCGTCCCCAGTGAGGTGAACTCTCTCATGGGAATAGGAGAAAGCTGCACTCGATTGCCAAGTAGAGAGTGCAGATGACCAGGCTGAATTTATTCTGTTTGAGCTCTGTGAAACCAGAGAGGCTCACCACTGCWATGTCTTGCTCTTTGGCACATTTTTTCTCTTCTTCTATGAGTTGAAAGAAATGATTAACTGGAATTCAGATGACCTTCTGTTGTTTAAGACTGAGTCTTGTTACATTCATACAAGGTGGCACAAAACTAAGCAGATGTCTAACCTAGCCAGGCAGGATTTTATGTTATGTAAAGCATAAGCAGATTTCAAAGCAAAGCTACTATTAACCTCTGCTTAATTTCTTCTAAAAGGATTTTTTTTTAAAGAATTTTAAGCAAGGGCAAAGTGAAAACTSTTTCAGAATAAGACCTGTTAGCAAAAGCTAATGAGCTAGTACATAGCTCAAGCACATTGCAAGGCTTCCTTCGTCTTTTTTAGTTAGGTTGAATCTTTTAGCATTAGGTGGTCCCACCTGCTCTATATACAGGAGTCTCTCAAACAATGAATCCTTGATCCCAGGAGCCTTCACATATTTATGTAATGGTAATAATCATAACTATTCTAAGACAGCAGAGGGAGTAACTTCAGGGAAGATTAGCTCATGCTGTTGATCTTAGGAGTTTATGGCTTGGTTTGGGAAACATCTATTGAATATAAAGGAGCAATTGTGCTGCTTTATTCTTCCTTACACATAGGCTAGAAGCTTCTTACTCAGGATATCCAAATGACTTGTGTGACAAACCACTGCCTGAATGCTTTTGCTTATGGAAACTGCTGTAACAAATCCCTTCACCATCCTTTTCTTTCTTGCCCAGTAGGGCAAATCAGGTGCATCCTCCTGGTCTTCCCAACCTCATTTCATGCCTACCAGGCTGAAAAGGGTCAACTATGGATCTCAGAGACACAGGAACCAGGAGGACCTAACAAGCAATRTAACACCTCTCTCCTTCATAACAGTAGAACTGTTTCCTATCGATTACTGTAGTTAAGTATATGTATTGAGGCTACTACAACATTGTCTGATCTGCAATAACTGGGTGCTCAACTGTTGTCAAGTTTTCCACTGTGCTCGGATCAATCTTGTTTCTCTTGAATCCTTCTGGAATCTTTCTTCAGATTTCTGTATCCACAAGGCTTGATCAAAATTCAGAACTCCATTGGTGATGGAGTCCCAAGACCCTGCACTAGTACTTTGAACATTTGTAACTACYCTCTGGCTCATAATGAACTACAGGAAGGCACCTTAAAGCAGCTGGTTATAAAAGGTCTGACCAAGGTTAGCTTAGACAGACTGTGCAGCTTCAGGGTGATGACTTGTTTCTCTATTTCCTCATAACTCCTCCATTAAAGAGAAAATAGAGCGGCAATCTGACCCCAGCACCTGTGCAAAATATTGACCAACCAGCTTTAGTCAGTATTGACCTCAAAACAGACTTAACTCTCTCTGGAAGTCAGAATGTTCAAATATTCTGTACAATTAAAAATAAAAAAGGGCAAATGATGAAATAAATTGTCAAAATACCTTGTTCTGACTTAAATCATATACATTCATAATTGCAATGAGATGCTCTTGGCTTATCAGATGTAAAACGTTCAAAAGCGTTTCTCCAAGCATTAACAGATTTTATCCATTTGTGTGAAATGCTTCCTTTTTATTGAATGGGAATTCTCAGGTTTGCTTGTTTGAAAATATTTAACTGTTTTGCCTAAATAATTTTGCTGTTGTCTTCCAAACAACTGAGTATTGTCAATGTTTTCTGTTAATAAGAGGCCCATAAACATAAGCAAAGTACCACTGCACTGTGATTTCACAGGAGAGAAATTACCTTACTGCATACCTTGCAGCATACGTGCAAGGACATGATTTAACTTTTCCTCAACTGTTTCAGTGATTCTAGTCTCTGCAAAGAAGAGATGAACAGAGCCAKCACAAAAACACACACCAAAAAAATTCTGACAAACAAGTTCAAATTTAAGGCCCGAATTATGCTTTTTGTCTGTTTAATCCTAGTACCTCTCATGAATCAAACATTCAGGCTTCTGGCACCCCACTGAAGAYGACATCCTCTTGCCACCCACCTGCCCTGCAGGCTATGCTGAGAACAGAAGTTCATTTTGAACTGCACTTTCACATTTTCTGTCTGTATAGCTATGTTTTAGTGGAATAATCATTAACTTGCAGTTACATTTATGTCACCCACGTCTCAAGCTATCACTTTGGAGGGGACTGTTTTATAGTTCTGTTTCAAGTAATCTTTAGACTTATGCACAGTGAAGCCAGTTTCTCAGAAGAAYTTTGTGAAGATGTTTAACTTCACAAGTATACAGCCTAGCAGAATTCGTACTACACTGATCAGATAGTATATTATTAACCATCGTTTACAACATCTTAACTGCCAAGCCTCACATGTACCTGTGACTTAGCCTAAAAAGCTTTAATGTTTCTGCATGTAGATATATCAAAGCGTTCTGAAGATCTGGACTTAAGCTTGAAGCCTGGAAACATTGCAGAAGCATTTATCCTGGTATGTTATTCTTGGTTTGCAGACAAGGGGTCATATTCTGATCTCACACGCCCGAGGAGGATGGCATCTGCCCTTGGCGGAGAGCCATCAGAAAGCCTCCTCTGACACGCGGCTGAGGGTGCATTCACTGAGACAGTGTGCCCTGCGTGGTACCTAGCAGCAGCTCCCGGATCGGAGCATCCCGGGTGTGATGCCCAGGGAAGGGAGCAGGCACCCAAGCACCCCCTCGTCCCTGGCGGCACRGCAGCAGGGAGCCCGTGCGATGCCGCAGTTACCGCAGTGCTACCATGTGGCAAGCTACGAACGCCGACAAAGCAGGGGACTTGAATTATTCATTTCCCCGACTCTCCTCCTGCTGCTTCTACTACAAGATAGCGACCTTTCCAAAAAGGTACTTTAGCTGGCTCTTAATCCAAGTAAAAGGGAAAGGAAGATATAGAGGGGGTGGTGGCAAAAACTGCATCTCACCTCTGTTGTTTCTTGCATTTGCCACCCCGTGGGCAGCCCTAAGTCACACAGTGAGCAGTCTGCCTTTGTCCTCTGCAGGTGGCACTGGTGGCTGGGTCTCTGCTTCAATGTCTCCGTCACCACAGTAAGGAGAAGAGAACCAAACAAAAAAACAGCCCGACTATGCTGTGAGAATGATGCCCTTCTACAGACAGCTGTGTCCACTGGATCAGCACTATGCACTGCCTGTGTAATTAGTAGTATCTTTTATCTGTCTTTGAATAAATCCATCTGTCCACATGCTGTAGTTATGAGAGAGAAGAGTTAAAAATACATATTGTGTAGCAGAAACCTAAGACATCCTCACTGGTAAACCRGGAAATGAGTGAATTCCTCACCCTTCTGAACAATTCTTTTGCAGCGACAGCTCCCTCCTTCCCACGCCTGGTGAAGGCAAGGGGCGGGGGAAAGCTGAGCTCTGCTCTGTTGTCTTGAGGCTCCTCAGACCTCGGCCACTCCCAAAGGAGAGAGGGAGCAGATTCCCAAAGCCTCGGCTGATCCCAGCCAGGAACTGGCACTGTGATCAGATACTCTCATGCGTTGCTGAGAAGCGAGTTCCCTGAGCCAAAGAAGGGGTGCAGGCACTTGCCCCTCTTAAAGACATAAAGCCAGGATGGGAGGGAAAGCCCAAAGCTACCGAGACAGCTTGCAGTACGGGATCACTGTTGGAAGTGACAGGAGGCAATGGCAATCAAACCCAGCAGAACTGTAGTGGCTCCAGAGCACTGGCAGAAGATGCTGAGCATGGGCGAGGAATAAAGAGAAGAGATGCACAGAGCAGAGGTAATCCTGGTGTGCTGACACCATTTGCTGTATGGAGCTGAAAGGTTTCCAGCTGAAGCTGCTTTGCAGCATTGGCGCTCTCCCTCCCTTGGCAAATGCATGCATTTTCAAAGACTGTTTTAGAGATGCTAGGTACTGTGCTGGGAGCTTGAGAGAAAGGCTCTGTCCAGGAAGGCTGAACAGACTTCAGTGAATGGCAAATAGAATGTGCTGGAGAATGAGCTGTATAGTTTATCGCAGCAATTCCCTTTTCCTAAGCACTACTGGACTTGCCAAGATAAAAACCGCCCCAAATTCTAGGGCTGTTTCAGCCATCGACTTGGGCCTGAAATCATTGCAGGATAAATCGCATCAAAAAAAAAAATCAGTTCATTCTCTAGRAAGAGATCTATAAGCATAGATGTTGCATTCACAGAGACTGTGACAACAGTTGTGGCAGCTCCTTGCTGTCATCTTTATCTAGCCCTTGAATATTATTATAGAGGAGAAGAGGAGAGAGGAGAAAACAGGCAGTTGCAGGCTTGTGACACAGCAGCTTGAAGCCTAAGTAGGTTCTTACTGCCCTCTGCTGTAACATGCCTAGAAAACCTCAGAGAAGAAAGGAGTTGCAAGCAAGGTAGTCTAATACACATAGATAGGAAAGGAAGATAGGAAATTCAGACTAGATTAAGACTGTGGTAAGTAAAATAAGACAGCTTTAAGAAAGGCTTCAACTTCTTGCTTCTTTTAAGTGTCCTAAACAATCTTTTTCTGTACACAGAAAATTGACTTCAGACTGATCTCTTGTCATATTTTTGTTATGAGACTATTTTGGATTATTGGATGTCCACATAAATTCCACAGGATACAGCCTTTACTGTCTCATCTTCTGTTTTTATTTCCTTTTGTTTGAGGGCTTAGGAGGTGTTGACTTGGACTAACAAAATACCCCCCGATCAGGCACTTGGATGCMGTGGGAGGGAGCGCTCGGAGTGTCTGTCCACTACACAGGCAGCACCAAGAACACGCCAAACTGCTCAAGGGTAAGAGTAGTTGTGTAGACAAAACACTAACATGCAATGCCATCTATACATATGTGTAAAAAATCCTGGCCTGCAGACCTATAAACAATCACTTTCTTAAGATTAGATGGTGATACTACCTAGGTCATGSATAAAGAGGGCTGGTCTTTATATAATGTTGATGCTCTGTTTTGCAGGTTCTTCCCAAGGCAGTAAATTCCTCTCTGCTCTTTTTCCAACAGTTTTTAGATCTTCTAAAGCTTTGTAACCTGAGACTTTTATACCAAAACTTGAGCAACCTTTTATTCCACTTTTCCATGTGCTTCTTCCTTTTGTTAAAYATTAGCAAGACTACTGCAATTTGCTAAGATACATTGTTCACCTTTTTCCTCTCCTCTGCTGTTCATGCAAACAAAAACTCATCTTATACTGGAAGTGGTTTTGATTAGAAACAATAAACAAGGTGCAATTACTCCATTTCTTTTTTTTCCCCACTCTTGCTTGCACTTTCAGCCTAAAAATCTTCTCATTTTCCCTACAAGCAGCTGCCTTGTATTTAAGGAGGAAGTGGAACTTTGGAGTCAAGGCTATGACACATGGTCCAGGGAATATTTGTGCAAGGTACTGTCCCATGCGTGCAGGTGTAGGCTTGCCTATCTGCAACATCATTATATTAATGGGATTCAGCGCCTTTCTGTTATCCCCCCCCACCCCCCACCCAGGAGCTTTGGAACAGTTTCCTATATAAGCTGCTGTGCCTTCAGAGGCAAGGCAAACCACAGTTCAAGTCTGCTTGCTGCTCCCCCTTTTTTTTAGGGCTGCATTGTTTACATGCAAGGCACAAACAGTAGCTCATCAGGCATAGGACGTATGGAAGACCCGAGAACAGACTGCAGAGCAGAGCCTGCAGGCAGCTGCACAAATGCTAGTGAGATMAGTAACACAAAATATATTGGAAAGGGCCAGAGTCTCTCTCCTGCAGGCACAGGAGTCAGAAGCTGTGCAAAATATCCAAATCCTGTTTGACTTTGACTCTGAACTACTGGCACAAGGACACAAGCTACTAGGACACCATATTTCATTGATCTCAGAACCAAGTCTCTTGAGTGAAATAGCACATAAGAAAATCCATTCTTTTCCCAAGTGCAACTCTGTAACTCCACTGAACTCACATAACACTGAAGAAAACAAAAACATCCAGCACCCTGATTTTTCTGAAGGACAGACATGGGTGGAATGTGTAACAAAATGCTGCTTTGCTAAGCCCAAAGGGACCACTAAGCTGTTTAAGAAAGGATCAGACAGGTACAGACTCAATCTACTACCTGGAAAAGCATGCAGGAACAGGGGATAAAGATGAGAAATTGTCAATGCCAGCCTTAACTCCTATTAACTTACTTTACCGTCATGTCAAAGAATCCCTTATGATCCCGATTTGGAAAAGTGCCTGAACTTTTCCTTTAAGTTTGGTATGTAAATAGTCCCCCTGATTGAAAGAGAACTACTGCTGGGCTTAAAATTAAGTACACACTTAGGTGCTCCGCAGAATGAGTCTTTAAAAGGATTAGGAACTGCTAATCCATTAAGAAGTTTTTTTACCTTATCTCCCTGGAGAACATCATCTAATAAATTGATTTGAAGGGGTAATGTATACTATTGATCTAACACACTGTTCAACAGTGCAAAACTAAAGTGAATAGCACACCAATTTGAACTCTAACATGAATAAGACCTACAGGCTTTAAGCAGTAGCACGTGAAGTGCAGGGTGGTAGCAGGGCTTCAAATTAGAAAACACTTCTGGTTTCATTCTAATCTCCAGTTAATTCTCAAGTTTGCACAAAGCCTCCTAATTTGAAACATCCATTCTACTTTCCATAAGAAAAAGGATATATAGCAGAACACTTCAGATATTAAGTTCTACATCCTCTCCCATTCACGAGTTAGTCCAATTGATTAAATATTCATCTTGGGATCTGCTAGCTACCATTGACTGCAGACTCTGCAAATATTTCAAGAAAAGAAAAAAAGAATCTGCAAATAAACAGTATTTCTTTGCCAGCAAATTATCAAGCCCCCAAATAACGCTGTCAGCGGGCTGCCGGATACCACACGCACCATCTCCAAGCGCGCTCCCCACCTCCCCCAGCACAGCTCTGCCATRCCAGGGCTGCTCCACCTCGCCCACCCACAGGCACCTGCCCTCCGCAGGAGCCGCCCTCCTTCCAAGAGGCGGCAGTGAGCTGCATCATGAGGCTGCTGCTAAGGAGGAGATGGCAGCGTGGCTGCAGCAGGAGCAGCTGCTGACGAAGGCTCGATGGGAAGTTGCAAAGAGTTTATGACAAAACAGCACAGGTTTGGTCCCATCACGTCAGGCATCAGCCTTTTGGATGCATGCATAATTAGTCTTGCAGGGCTTACAGCTGCATCTGTATGGGCAAACCAGGGAGGGCCTAGGGATGGGATCAAGCACTAGCACACAACCCCCACCCACCCTGTTAATTTTTTTGACACATCCAGACATGATCATTCAGCCATTTCAAATAGCTCTTTACCAGGCAACGTCCATGAGCACCCATTCTGTCCAGCACTAGAGAGATCTGGCAATAAGCAAAAGCTACAGCAAAGGCAGAGGATTTCTGTTATCTGAATTTCATACTTCTTGCTACAGACAGTCATTCTGACAACAAAAAGACAGACGGATGCTTGATCTGAACAGACCTATTAGGGATATCTATTAGGGGAATTAACTATTTGGAGTAGTTTATTTCATACGTACATAGTGAGAAATGCTTCAAGCGTGCCATGCCTTCTCACTGAAATCAAGAGGAGCTGAAATCCTATGRAGACTCTGACCTACTCTCTGGCAAGTTTAGGTCTAACTTTGGCCTGAGGCCCATTTGCCTCAGTGAACAGCCTAGACCGAAAGGCAGCGAGCCGAGAGGCYGCTGCAGCAGCAGGGATGCATGGGGATCCGTGGCAAAGCAGCAGCTCCAGAAGGAAGAGGCTGTTTCCAGGGCAACTGAGCACACTGGAGCTGGGCGTCCCCACAGTCCAGCCCTGCCCTGCGGGGGCTCCCCTACAGAGATCTGCCTTTGTTTTCCTGGCACAAACCTGAGGGGGCACAGGAGGCTTTATCACTGTGTGCCCTTCCCTAGGGCCAACCATTCCCCCAGGGAAGCGGGATCAGATGCCAGAGGCAGTGTAACACGCACCTCAGCTCCAGCCAACCAGACCCCACTTCCCTTTAGCAGACATTTCAGCTGCTTTCAAAAATCCTTGCAACAGAGCCCAAGCCAAAAGAAAGGAATCCAGAACCTTCCTTGTAGTTTTGCTCCAGATTTGTAACTGTAGCCCTTTTACTCGCTGCTCTTTTTGCCACAATCTGTGAAAGGAATAGTAGCTTAGTGTGCATCTATTGGTAAATGACCCAACAGGCTTTACCCTGGGGATCCAGTAAAAGATAGTTTGCAGCTTCAAGTCACACTTGTTTGATAAAAGGTTTATTCCACTCAGTAGTGGATCAACCTTCAGTCCGAACAGATGGCTTCTGTATGGTCTGAGCGGGGCTGTTTGCCTTCCTGACCCATGGTGGATTCTGGCCAGAAAGGTGACTCATGAGCCTGGTCGTCCTCAAATTGTAACCATCACAGCTTTCACACCAAGGAAAGCTTCACACTGAAAATGAGCATTTCTCAATGCCCAGGGCATTTGTGAAGCATGTGCTTTTATTTAAGCTATTTTTAAAGGCTTTCTTCCATGCCACTTCACCAGAACATATTCTGAGTGCCAGGAATCAAGAAAAGTACAAGTTCACAATTTACCTCTACTGCCATTCACACTGATTCCTCGTAACCTCAAGACCGATGTTCCTGTGGTTTCTAAAATGAACACTGAACAAGTATAGTCCCCTTGTTGAAAAAAGTTATTACAGGAATCAACTTAAGCTCTTTGCTTTTGGAGTAATTTTTGTTACTGTTAGTGAAACAGTATATCAGAAGAGTGAATAGCTACAGAAATATTTTGTTAGGGGATGCAGATGTACAGTGTGTATGTTAGTGAAATGAGTATAGTGATCCAGAAATCCATGAGCACTTTATATAATTACAGAAATGTCCAAATTAAGACTGGTATGAAGGCAATTACTTTGGTCAGACTGGCATGTGATACAGAGCCATATCCTATGAAAGATACCACTTGCTTAAAAATCAATACACCATGATGCTTTGTCAAGAAGTTAAATCTCTCAACCTAACAAACCTGCAATATCAACAGAGGGATCATCAAGAACACACTCGTGTGCCTTAGCAGCAGCAATAGATGGTACATGGCTGCAACAAGCAACARTAGTTTGAGATTCTATTAAAAGTGGCAGATGTGGGACGCAAGGCATTGCCATTCCCAATGATTCATTCCTGTTGGCATCAGACGAGGATACGTGTCTGTACCTCAGTAGATCCAGTTCACYATCCTGCAGCTGAGGGCTACCCCACTTCACTAATGGGATGTGAACTGGCACAACTGAAGCATAAGCTGGTAACATCCTAAAATATTTTGCAACCTTTTGGACAAGCAAGAACGGAAAGCTTAGCAAAATGCACATTGAACCGTTTACATTTAGACTATGGCTCAAACCTCTCTCATCACTGCAGCATCTCTATCGTTTCTTCAGCACATCACCCCAGGAGAAGAAAAAAGGGTCAATACATAGAGGCTGCTTCAAACAGCCTTGCTGTTTATTTTGTTTCCAGATGTTCTTATGCAAGTGACTATTCTTGTAAGACAGCAAATTCTTGGGAACTGTAGATATTAATAGAAGGGGTCAAGCCTTCCCTGGTAAAGAAAGTGGAAAAAGACCTAGTGTAAATTATATCAATTTTTGTTGTACACTCRACTGAATAATTCCTTCTAGGCAGCAACTTTTTTAGGCAGAACTTCTGTATGCTCTTTTCCTAAGTTACTTCAGCACAAATTTGGGTATGAAAAAGCATATCCATTTCATTTTCCATTTCAAAGACCACTATGTCTACTCTTGTGGACAGGAACACAATTCAGTTCAAAAATTTATCTSACCTTGAGGTTGTTTGCACTGAGTTGAATAGTTTGTTTATAAAAACACTACCATCATAAACAATCATAACTATCCTCAGCAGGAGAAAATATCCTTTAAAATAGGTAGCTTGTATACCAGTAATACACTTGCCCARGAGCAACACCACCTCACAGCAGGGTAAGTTACCTTCACTTCGTTATTGCTGTTAGTCTGCTTCTGACAACTTGACTTTTTAATGCTCACGGGTGCCTAGTGGGATTCAGGGTTTATTAATTCTCAGACCGGCTACCCAAATTCTCAGCTATGTCTCCTGACTCCATTTCTTTGCTTCCTGATACCTGTAATGAGTGGATATTGGCAGGAGCCACAAGCCAATAAGCATAGAGGTAATGGCAGATTTTTAGGAAGGAGGAAGAGGATACATAAAGATAAAAAACAAAGTCATAAGTGGGTAAGGAGCTACATGCACAGCTTATTTCCCACCAGACCTACAAAGCTTATCATTCCCAGAATGGAAATTAAAGCTGGTTGAAGTCTTAGGCATCAACAATTTTCTTGCCAGAATAAAAAAAAGACAAAACTAAAAAGGCAATGTCTTATTGAAGCAGGAGGTAATCAGCTCTGCAGCACACCATTTCTCTTTTTTCTTTAGGGAAAGGCAAAAGACTATTGACTTAGAAATGGTATTTCAAAGAGAAATCTAAGTGGCTTCCAGYAGGAGCTATTCACAGGCTCCAGATGCCAATTTTAATTGCACACATACCACTTCAAGCATTTTTATTCTCTRAAGTTCTCATTTCCCTGGTAATCTGTAGATGGCAATGTTTGCCACCTCCTATACAGATACCCMTGTCCTAATAACAGCAGGTTGCTGTCATTTAAATTAAAAATGCTCTTTTTCTAAACAAAGATGGACATATGCAGGAAAAGTAGGAAAGAAGGTTTTTGGAGAAGTGGAGCCACACGAAGCTCATTGAGTGGGACAGCAAAAAGGCATTTCAAGTTTCAGAACTCATGATGTCCTTGAATTGAGTGAGTTCTGAAACTTGACATCAGATCCTCCCAAGCTGCTAAYAGCCGCAGGATATTAGCAAATAACTCCAATGGGTGGACAGTTGGTGATTTCTTCCCCATCTCCTTTGCAGAAACTAAAGTCAGGTGCAAGTTCAACCTAACACAGCAGTCATCTCAGTATAGCAAGGTCACCCTTTACCAAGGGCTGGTAATAAAGCTAAGCAAGGATGGTGTTTTTTTCATAATAGTACTGCTACTTATTCCACTGAACTCTGAATAGAAGACAACTGTTTTAAGTACATAGAAGGTTAATGTCTAGTATCTACCAGAGAAAGCAGATTGGGAGCCAACTAATCTAGGGCAATTGGAATGAAGTATTAACCCTGCAGTAGGTAAGTCCCACYGTCATTAGGACACCACTTTTGAAGGAATGCTCTTTTCCTCAGCTACTTGCTTCAGAGCAACATTACGCCTGGGCTAAACACACRTGAACAAAGCAGCATCTCTGATGTGGGAAAACAGTCTATAAAGAAGGAAGAAATAAAGAAGCTGGAATAAAACAGAGCACAAATCAAATTTTTGGAAGAGTTCCAAGGAAAACGTTCTATCCTTTATTAGGAAATGCTGGCCACACAGCCTGCATTGCATACAAGACAGTAACTACTATATTCAAGTAATAAACCAAGCCTGACTACAAGCCTGAGTCAGGATCTTCCACATTTTAGCCCCTGTCCTCACATGCACTCAAAAAAAATCCTTTTACATTTATTATCTATAATAGTCATCTCAAAAGACTGAGGCATGTATTGCATGAATATATATGGCTTTTAAATCATTTTGACATGAGAAAGAGTAGGAATAGATATTTGTAGTTTATATTTGTAATTGTAGATTATTTTGTATTTGTAGATTATTTTTATATTTGTAGATTATATTTCCCTGAGGGAGGGATGCCAGTGGCTCATAAGAAGAAAGCTACATAAATTCTTAATCACAGATGTAGTTTGGGTAGTTATGTCTAAAAGTTAAGACATCCAGTCACCCTGAAAGACCAAAATGCCCACAAATCAGTCATTTTTTGACTGATACCAACTACATAAAAATACTGTACTTAGTCTGCTTTCATAGACATGGGTGAAAAGCACTTTTTGTGGTACACGATGCCACCTCATGGGCATTTTCATAATTCAGATACTTCTATACCAACTAGTGAGCAAAAAACTTTTCCCAAGCAGACACAAAAAATCATCTGAGCACTGAAATACCCAAGTCTCACAGGAGGATTTCTGTAGTTCCCATTGCAGAAACCAATATGGAATAAACTCATACCTGGCAGGTTTTTTTATATATATATATATATTATTAACCTGGTTCTTGCCTGTGTTACTGCCTCCCAGCTTGATTCCTAGAGGTGCCTACCACAGAACCTGGATAGTGTCTTTCTTTCCAAAGACTCACACACACACACACACACACACACACACACACACACACAACTCCCTTGCCTCTCAGCCCACTTCAGGGCCTTGAGTCTGTTTTCCCAAGCCCTAAGGACACAAGCTGTTATTTGCTCTTAACCACCCAGATATGTCTGTAAAAGCTGGATGCATATCTGAAATAAAGAGATACAGTTATATTAGAGAATTTTAGACTAATAATTCAACTGAGATGTGTAATAGCTAATTTTGTTAATAAATCAAGGTTTTCTGCTTCTTCACAAAATTGATTCTCACTATATATAACATTTTTAGTGGAAACAAAGGATGAAATAGATATAAAAACTAACCCAAATTGAAACCCCTCGCTATAATCCTTCTCAGGTAATCCACAGACAAGTAAAAGCACTGATTTGCATTCTCTGTATTGCCCCTGTCATTTAGATAAGCACAGTGCACCTTTGGATTTTAAAGTTTTTTACTTTAAGATTTCAATACATAAAGCTATTGAAAAGTTCCTGAARCTAATGTTTACCAAGGCAGATAAAGCTGAATGAAATTAAGAAAGCATGAAAGCATTCGTTGTGAACTTAAGGTACTGGACTTTGACACAGCCTGAAGTATATGAGGTACATATYTCATGGAAAAGTTAAAAAGTATAGGGAGTTACACAAAATAATCAGGTCAGGGTGGAAGGCAAGTAATCCTGCCTACTCTGATATGCTTTCTCCAGAAGCTCCTTTGCCCTCAGTACAAGCGCTGGCACTGGCCTAGAGAAGTTATCAATTGCAGCCTCAATCATCCAGCTCTGCTAGGTGGGGCTATGTGACAGTACAAGAGCACTGGCAGCTGAGCTCTGCTGTTAGATGCATGCTGATGCTATAGCCACACTAGGTGATTTGATCATTATATATATATATACATTAGCAAGTAGCCAGTTAACAAGTACAGCAAGAAAATGAAGTAGTTCCAAACAACTGGTGAAAATCCTGCAGCTAACCTATGTATTTCAGAGCAGTTTCTAGACTTAAGTTAGTTTAGTTCCCATAACKAAATAACCCTATCATGTTTGGGTTTGAAGAAGCCAATAGCAACCCTCTGCTTTCCAAACTAAGAGTTTCTCAACAGATCATAGAAGTRTCACACTTATGTCTCACACATTTGAACAACACACACTACAGACTACAAGGAAGGGGAAGTATGTGGGGAAAAGATGCCTCTAAACTGCTGCTGCTCCTTGGAGGAGTGAGACTTGAGAAGAGCTTGGGATGAATCAGGCTCATCAGGCCCCCTGAGATAGAAGGTTCTCACTAAGGAAGTCCTCTTTTTCCTTCTCCTGCCTCTTCCTCCAGAGGGAAGAGAGCTTCTGCCTCAGGCCTGCCTCTCCTTTCCAACCTGTAGCTAAAGGAATCCATTTATTCTGAGCTATCCTTGGCTGAGGCCCCCTTTTCAGAGTTATCACACCATTTCAGCCATACACATAGCTCCCAGGCTGTACCTTGCAAGAGTCAGATGACATAGGAAAGCTCCCAAAATTTGAGTGGTCAAAACACCCGAGTTAAACTGGAACAGCTCAGCAAGCCTAAGAGAAATGTGTTCCCAGAGACGTGACAGGGCTCAAGGGAGCCAGTAGGGCCTAGGACTCTTGGACGAGGGAAGGAGACAAGGAAAGAAGGAGTGGGCCAAAAGAGACTTGCAGTTCACTGTGCCCTACACCAGGGAAAAGCAACCCAAACTGGCTAGCGTTTGCCACAGATTTGTGGAAAATGGGAGAAGCCATCAGCCATTGCTTGCAAGCCCACTGCCACGCCAGGTTCCACCGTCCATGCTTACCTAGGTAAGTGGAGGCTCTCTGAGGACCATGAGTACAGAGCAACTGTTGTAGAGATAAGCTGACCTCTGTCTTTATCTCTTTCTTGCAGCTGGCCACTAGTCATCTCCAAGAGCACAAGGTGGGAACTCTGGAAAGATGAAAGGCCTCTTGTAGATACCAAGTGTCCAGCTCCTAAGCTTCAATGTGTGCAGTCTGCCCAAGAACTTGCTATCAGGACTGATAAGAGCTCTAGGCAGCTCTGACCATGTCTGTCTCCAAGGTCTTCCTTCTCTATTTCTTTGTCACTTCTGCCTTTAAACCTTAGTTAACAGCGTACCTTCCAGCACTGCCTCCCTTTAGCAATCAGCCACCTCAAGTTCCTGCTGACATCCATCCACAATGGACTGCTACACATATGGAACATTCTGAACAACTAATGGATTATATTTGGATCAAAAGCATGCTAGCAAGCAGCACAGATCATCCTTTTCCTTCTGCTGTCCTGGGGGTACAAGGCCAACAGCCAGTCCATGACTGCAGAGTTAGCAGCTCTGTACCTGACATCCAAGCCACTGATCCTGAGATGAGAGCAGTCAGTGGTACAAGGTATCACCTGTAGAACCAGCTTTATTCAGCTACTCACTCCAGAGTATGACTGGAGAAGAGCAGCCAGGAAACTTTTCAGGCTTGTTAGAATGCAAAAAGGGAAAAGGGAAGAGAAAGAATATTACTGGCAACTGCCTTTCATTCCAAGCAAACTGACACCTCAAGCAGTACTTATCACTTATTCGTCTTGTGTCCTTTGCTCATAACCCTACTGCCTTTGTGGAGGGAGAAGAGGCCATATATCCCCTCAGAAGCCAAGAGAAGTTGCATGAGTATGTCCTGGCTGTGCCACTTGCCTCATTCAGTACTCACAGGGCAGGACATGAGCAGGCAGTCTCCAAGACAGACACCTGCCACACGAAAGACTTCTCCTACAGCTCACAGCTCTGGATATCTTTAAGCTTTGAAAAGCTTAAAACAACCATCCTGATCAGACTGGCAACACTCACTCCTCCCCAACACAGCTGAGACCAGTGTTCTAGTTCCACACAGCTGAGACCAGTGTTCTAGTTCCACACTGCTTCACATGCCTAACCCCCTCCACCCTAAAAACATGTACAAGGAAAGCAGAACATTCACCTGCTCAAATCAAAGTTATTACTAGCAAAGGAGGCTGTTCACTGCACCAAGGGAAAAAAAAAAAAGAAAAAAGCTTAGTAGTAAGGAGACATCTGGCCAGCTCAGAATCCATTTGTTGCCCTGTTCTTTGAGAAGTCTTCTCAAACWGCATGCAATCACAGTTTGCAGGACTGCTAACAATCTGCGGCTGTCAAGAGGTAAACAGCCTCCTACTGCTCAGTTATCCAGTCACTAGAGATTTAGGTCTTCTCAGAGCTTGAAAAGAAGTATTCCCTTGCAGCCAAAGGTGCTACCATGTGCAAATACCTGGGAAGACACAGGAACTGTGGCATCATCACAAAGGAAAGCACTTGGAAAAGCCCTTAGTGACTGAAGAGGCCCTCCTGAAGAGGACAGAAAGAGCAAAATAAGACAGAAAGGGAAAAGATATCGATGAAAAGCGTTAGCCAGATGAGAAGCAGTTGAGCAAGACTCAAGTGAGATGGCTGATGGAGAGTATCAGAAGGGCAGACATCATCTTGACTGTACAGCCTGAAAAGCAGTATAGTTTGTCACAAAAGCTCTTGATGTTTAAACCCAATCTAGCAGTGCAGCTATGCTCACCCAATCATCCAGCTGGGGGTCCGCAGAGCAGCAAGGCCCACGTGGCATCTGGGATCCATCACCCCATTCATTGGGCATGAGCTGGAAATATTCCTTTTGTACAAAATTAGATATCTTGATTTTACTTGTATACAGCAATATAAGCTTTACAGTCTAGTTGGTAAGCAGCACAGAGGGATTCACTTCAACGGTGCTCCAAGCTAACACTAACATAGATTAAGCTCTTCAAGCCCAAGGTTGCAGGCCACCCCTGGGACCTGGCTAGAGCAGGTTATCAAAAAATTCTCTCAAATCCTCCCAAAAGACTTACTAGTCTCTTTGAGGGTATACATGCCTGTGATGCCAAAGCATACGTGGAACACAGGAAGGGCAACACAAACACAGCAGCAYAAACCAGTCAAAATTTTGGGTAACGCTGTTCTGATAGCATCTCTAACTCCCTACTTCTAAGCCAATTTTTTTTTTCCACCCCTCGAGGAGTTAAAACTGATTTATACCAGAGGTAAACACCCTGAGTTTCTTACAGCCTTTCTCATCAATTCTTCTCCAATCACTGGACCTTATGCAAAGAATACTTAAATTTATTTATATATGAATTTATCTATAAGTTTAAAGAATAGCTTACTTTAAATTTACATGCAAGAATAGAAGATTCCAGACTCAGGAAGGGACTTGGAAAAAGTCAGGAAAGACTAAGCCTATGATGACTGATGCTCTTCTACARTTTTCATGGCAGCTCTGATTTTATTAAAATAAACAAGTCCTTCAAGAGACTCCATGAAGTTTGCCAAATTTAAGTGAATTTAATCTGAACTCTTCATTAAAGTAAGCTTAGTTTCAACAAAGCCAGTTCTGGGCTATTACAAAGCATCTCCTGTGACTATATCTCAGTACAAGACAAAAGAGAACATTTCCACACTAGTCAAGTTTCACAATACGGAATAAAATACCAGTTCTGCGGTAATAACTTTTTGTTCCTTGGCCTTCAACCACTAGATGGCGACTGCAGGCTAGGTCAATTCCACCATGAGGGACATTGCTGCAGCCATTGCGATAGGTTCTCTCTTAACCAAGTCTTTAAATTCTCACGAGTGTTAACTATGCACACCAAGGGCAGAGAGCAACTGAGGCACCTTCTTAATCTAGCTCACATAGGCAAATAAAAGCCTTGAAGGACAGAATATCAGCTTGTTGTACACATTAGACAAGAGCACTGTGTAGGCAAGATTTAAATAAGGTGTTTTACCTGTTTCAACAGACCTTGGCCTCAAATCTTATACCGCCTTATGCCTCCTGTAGAGTGATCATTGCACTTCTAGTTTCCTTTGGAAATTTATGCATTTGTTTGTAAAGCACTCAAATCCACTGATGGAAAGGATTAACTGCCTGCTTTTCCATTAAGACATTTTTCTCATGACATGCTCTTAACATTTCAAGAAAGTGATATAGTCTTTTTTCACAGAAGGTGCAAGAAAATTCAGGAATGGCAACCTTAAGTGTAAACAAAATATTCTGGAGTAGTTAATGGAGAATTATTGATTTCCATATCCTCAAAGAGTACACATACTCAACAAGATACTGAAATATTTGTAGAACTATGAAAATGCTGCGAGGAGGCAGCCAGAAGGATGCAAGAGACCTTCAGCTTTCCATCACTTTGTTTGCTGAGAGTTCAAAGCAAAGTGTCAGAAAACACATCACACTAGGAAACACCTACTAGCCAAGGTTAACACCCTTCAGTATTCATGTGCTTCTCTGCTTCACTTCATGAGCCACATGAGTTTGTTCTTAACATACTGCTATTAAGACTCTTCCACAATTAACTGGAAGTATCTTAAGTATTTTCCCTTGCACCCAAAAGATTCAAACCTGTAAAGCACCATGAACAGTCAAACCTCTAAGAGAGGCAAAAATCAGCAATTTTTTTTTTCTGTAAACATTTTACCTTACTATTTTTGAGTACCAACTTACATTGACTAGTTGCAAGAGATCAGAAAAAAACTGCAGTCCCATCTGTTGTTCATTTTACTTCCTGCATTTGACAGTAACTCGAGTTAAAATGCTGAAACTTAACATCTGGGCGTGATGATCATTTGTCAACAGGACTTYCATTTGGTACTTATTTCACAAGTTCTGCCTGGGAGCACTACCCTTTTCTACTCTAACACAAAACTTACATCTGTGCCCGAAATTACCAACTTGCTTTTGCAACTCATAGCAGCTGGATCCAGTTAGCACCTACTTTCTGACATGACTGTGCCTATAGTTTGAGCCTGTAGTAAACTAGCCAAAAAGCTCAGGCTGCAGTTTGTTAATTAAGACAACAAGAACCCAGGAAAAGGGCCATGTCAATCCACAGGTAGTATGTATACATTGTTCAATGCTCCACCTATTTAGACTATTTTGGACAGCAACAAGAGGAGTTTTCTTTAAAAGATACAACTAGCTACATAATAGAAAGGGCTTGAGGAAAACAGGTGTTTTGAATCATGTGGAAGCTTAATTCTCAGATYTAAGTTCAAACAGGTCACAGAACAGAACTTTGTCCTCCCTAGCAATTAACTTATTGAGATTAAGTATTTTAACATGCTGGACTAAGATATAAAACAGGTACCCAGATAGCTTTGTTAGTTCAGCAGCTTCAGAGATCTGTGAGGAAGCTGCTCAGACACTATCAGTTCCMGAAATCTACATAAGACAGGCATCTGTCAGATCCATAATAACCACCAGTACAAAAAACCCTATGTCTCATCTTGATAACAGATGTATGTACTGTCCCAACACCAACTTACTGTCACATGGTTTTCCAGTGTTCAGTCCAAGATGTTTTGAGGTTCCTTCAGCTTTGATGATCTGATAGAAGCAGTGATAAGAATGCTTGGTTATAGACCCATAGGTCATATGCAGCCATCTGGTTAGATGCTGTGTTACCAAAACCTTGGCCAACCGTTGGAATAAAGCAAGCAGAATCACTGTGTGATCCAAGAAAGGATCAGCTGCACTGTGGGATTGCTTGAAGGTGTTTCTCATTAGCAGACTCAAACAAAACACTGCACAAAAAAGATCTGTGGCCATGCCTACACAGTTCTGAGTCTGACACTGACTCACTGAGCCATTTTTTAACCACTATGCACAACCACATGCTTAGGAGACCATTCTTAGGGCAGCGAGAATCCTCTGGAACTTAAGCATAAACCAGAACATGAATTTCATCTTCAAACTACTTTGGATAAAAAGAGCACGTTGCTCTCTACAACATAGTATTAACCCACACAATTCGGATACTTAGACATTTGGCAAGTGCTGTAGTTCTCTGTTCCTGCAGAAGGCAGTAATCTTGCCCTTGCCTTTTCTCCAATCCATTTAAAATGAAGTAGTCACATTAATCCTTATGCACAATATAAAATAGACAAGCCAAGGTAAAATTCAAGCAAGTTTAAACTAAGTACAATGTTGACAGTATAAATTTGCCTTTGCTTTTTACTAACTGTAATGCTACCTGGCAGGCTTGTACAGGTACGAGTCTCCCACAAACCTGACAGCAGGGAAGTGTGCAGACAGAACARGAATGGATACTACACTGGCAGTTTGTCAGCAAGGAAAAGCACATATGTTTAAAGCTTTGGCTTCTGCAACTATTATTTATGTAGGCCTTTAAGAGAGTTCTGTTTGTCATATATTCTGCAATCTCTACCTATCCAAAGCTGTGCCATTCTCAAGTCACTTTCAGATTAACCATATTGGATAGCAGTAAATATATCTTTTACAAATCTCCACAATTACACATCTGAAAAATGTTTGTCAACCCCAAATCCACCACCTACACCTCCAATAATTTAGGCTGACAGCTTACACAGTGTGACAACAGTATCCTTTTTGACTTATCTAGATCCTCTGATGCTCAAAAGACAGGGCACAGACAGGGACTTCCTTGTATAAGAGATATTGGTCTGCTGCTCCTCCACTGCTTCAGTCACCTTATGGCAGACACGCAGCAGAGGACTCCAGACCCCAGCAACTGTTGATGCCAGCTATCAAGGTGAGCAGGACTGCCATCTTCAGACAACCTCAAAACAGGGATGCAGCATGTTAACAGGAAAAGCAACTCAAAATCTGAAGAATTCCCACCCACAGTGGAGCAACACATTGAGATGCAATGAGCCATGTTATACACCTCTAGTAGCTTCTCTTGATAGAAAATGCAGTACAAACGCAGTCTTTGTATCAGCATCATAAGGCTGACACCTTGAAATGCATTCATAGTTAAACACAGTAAGCTAAAAGCAAAGAGATTTTAATGACCATGAGTGCTTCTATATGTCTAGACTCAGGAAACTATGTTCAACCCATTAGTATGCAAGTCCTTTTAATGTCTTCAATGATTTTCTACAGAATTTTCTGGAAATATATAAAATTTATAAAAAGTAGACTTCTTTTTAGAAGTGTTCAATATGTTAGACCAGTGTATTAATCATATATGCACACTGGAGAAGTGTTTTTGTTCCTTCAGAGCAGCCTACAACTACAACTATTTTATGCTTAGAAACACATCTGACCACTATGAAACACAAAAACCCTCCTCTCCACCTCTGTAAAACACACCAATCTCTGATCAATGTTCAGTCAACATGAATGACATCAAAGCAGTGGCAAGGTACATTTTCATTAGAAGTCAAGATCCATTACTTTCCAAAATACTTTTAAGGATTGGATGGCATTTATATGCTTTTCAGCATTCTTTTTAATCCTTTATTTTATTTGTAAAGAATTAGGAGTGTGTATTTGATGTATGCCATTTGTTTCTGGTACATATTTCCCCTAGTAGAGGATAATAATGASGTGTTAGCTAGTCCCAACTCTCAGGAAGTCCAGAAGGCAAATCAACACTCAGGTCCCTTCCAAGTGATTGCTACCATACAAAGTAAATAGCACTTCTCCAGTATACCAACAAATCGGAATTTCTAGTGTATTAAAATAAATTCAATTAAGATTCTCCTATTTCTTCTGGACATGTAAGAAAGCCTGAACACTTGCTTTTCCTTTTGAAGGAGCATTGGTAATTCAGTGATTATGAGCTGCTCTAKACAGAAGAAGGCTCTATAGAAGGCTTCGCTTCAGGAACTAAGGAAAAAAATGTCAGTGGTACCAGGCAGTTGGATTAATACATCCAGGTCTTAGAGGAGAGACTGACAGTCAGCAAAAACAGCCCTTTCAGAACTTGCATATTTATACCTCAAAGAGTAGTGACTTAGAACCAGAAGTTACTTCATTAGTGCTTACTGAGTGTATACTCCATCTATTACCTTGTCAAAAACTAAACTTATTCCCACTTACATAACTGTCACTGAACTTCATGTCTAAATATTTCTGAGCAATGGCAGAAGAAATCTATTTCTTATTTTATGCTACATATTGAAATTCTAGTGCCTTCCTCAAAAGTCTAAATCGAGCCACTGTTCAAAACCACACATACAACAATCCAATAAAATCAGATATATCTTCTACAAAAACTTTTGTAAACAATAACTCCACATTTGAATAATAAAATGTTAAAATAATCAGTCAGACTTCAAATGAATTAGACAACTTTTACTAAATGAAAAAACTACATTTAAAATATGCATTTAAAACAAAATGGAATTAGAAAAGAGACTTAAATCCATTTTAAAGAACTTGTTCACTGTGTCAGAAATCAATATATCTCTTGCATTATATAATGTGCCAGTTCATAAAATGTAAGTTACTAGAATCCTCAATTTTACATTTTCAAAGACAATATTGAAGTCAAGAGTTTAACATCTACTGATGCACATTTAGAATGGTATAAATCTGAAGCCTTCCCCCAAAGAATCTTACAAATTTCATAGTATTCAATAAAAGCTTTATAGTTATATTCAGTATGTATTGCATCCTAATGCATTACCAACCTGCGCCTTTCATTTATGCTACCACAAACCTTTTCTCCATACCTTGCCATTTGTCAATGTTAACCCTTTTAAGAAAGGGGAGAACTGGAGAGAAATACTGCATAACTCTTGATCATGTACAGAAATTATTGCTGCTATAGTACACTACAAAGCAGAAGTCTATACAATAGTATACGAAATTTGATCATGAAAATCCAAAGAATATAAGTTTTTAGTGACATAAGCCTTACAATCATGTGGGACATTCACACAGCAACATTAGCTCACCACTTGTCAGTTAACTTACTGTTCACTGATGAACACCCCTTGAAATACACTCTCTTACAAACAAGAATGTCTGCTTCCAGAGGCTTATCAAGTAAGGATCTTCACGTTCGGTGGAGCTATGCAAGATGAATTTTGATGCAGGTAGGGAGTTACCTGGAAGCTAAGCATGCCAAAGGTGTCTCATGCTAATAAAACCTAAAGCCAAGGTACCACATAATCAAGTTACCAACTAAGAGGCAATACCATTTTTGCTGTATCTAAGTTAAATGAAGTGCCATAGCACAGTGTAATGTCAATAATTTAAAAATGTAGTGCACAAATTCATTCTGTGGCAGTTTAAAACATCAAGACAGGTTTTGCTTTCTCAATTCATGTTGGCTGTCAAGTTGTCCAGTCCAGGCATTTCAAACACTTTGCCTTTTAATCATTACCATACTATAAATTTTGTATTACAATGGGGCACACATTTGGGCAGCAATATTACCAACGGGGGCAAGGGGGAGGATTAGACATAACTGGCTGTTCTAAAAAGCCCCTTCCTTGTTTCAATTCCAAAAAGAGTGCCAGAGAATATGACTAAATACCATATTCGCATCATTCTAGCTACAAAAAAAAGTAAAAGCAATCAAGCAACAATAAGACCACATTACACAAATGGAACATCATGCTCTCATCTGGTTTAACTATTACATCAAGTTTTAACTGGGATGTTGGTCAACTTTAAAAACCGTGGTAAGTGTGAATATGCAGTTGCAATAGTTTTTTTTTCTTTTTTTAACTTTTTACTTTATGCTGGATATTAGAACTTGGAGCTATACTTGTTACAGTGTCGCACATCTTCCTACTAGAAAAGAATTAATAAAGATCCTTTACCCATCTCTTTAAGTTAAACGTGTGACATCATAAAGGGTGTCAAATGGCTGGATGGTTTTACAGTGCACACTTATTATATACTGGAATATGGAGTTTTGTCCTTGACAGATCTGATGGTGTTTCTACGTTATTCCTTTCTTCACCTCTTCTTCGGTGGATTAGCTGTGCGAGGTGGAGTGACTGGGCGCCCAGAATTGAGTCCACCATACTGGTACTTGGCTTTCTTTTCAGATGGTTTCAATATCTTAGGGAAAATAAAGAAGCTCTTTTGAGTCAGTGACAGCTGAGAATAGTCAGATAATGTTAAGCCAACATGAAATTTTATTCAGTAGAAAAGAGAGGGAGGGGAAAAAATGAGTACATGACCATCCTACAGATTTCTTAATCTGTCTGCTGCACATGAAGTGATAAGGCAACAGGTTATGCTACTTCTAAATCCTTCTAGTTATGCTGCTGAACATTAGGGGGTGGAAATGGGAAGAAGGGGCTGAAAACATCACATCCAAGGTGGAGGAGGGAATAAAATCTGAGCAGAGGAACTTAAGYAGAAGGATGCCCTTAGACTGAATAATCACATATTTTGACCACTAAGTAGAACTAAAGAGATTTTTGATTAAAATGTTTGAATTAATGGTTTGAACAGAGAATAGCTCATCATTCAGGASTTCGGAAAATGGTAAAAACACAGGGTTATCTGGAGAACAGCTATTCGGCAGCCATTTTTATCTCCCAGACACCAGCCTGCTGTACAGCATTTTCTGTAGCTCAAGTCCTTTAACCTCCAGACTGAGCCCAAGCACATCAACAAGTAAACTAAATCAGTTCACATATTATTCTAACATCTTTAGTGTACAACTTGGTGCACAATTAGTACACAAATACATCATACCTGGAAGGAACACATCAGCGTTTCATCCACACTCATCATGCCCCCAGCATTGTCAAATTCTCCACAGTAATTTGGGGCTGAGAATAGGGTGACCAACTGTCGTTTAGCAAAAAATTCATACCCATCTTCAACCACCTGTCAACACCAGAGAAATCAATAGGACTCAAGCAACAAGAATACCTACTTGTCAAAAAAGGACAACCCTAAGGCAAATAGGACTTATATTAAAGAGATGACAAGGACACAGKAAAAAGGTACTTAACGTTCTGACAAGACTGGCTCAGTAATTTTGTCTATCTAGATGCTGAATGCTAAATCAAACAGCTTAACCCATGACATTTCCAACGTTAAAGACACATCAGTTTGACAGTTTAGCATTTTCACACTAAGTCTAATTACATACTGCCAATTTGACTATTCTGAGCATTTCATGTCCTGTGTACAAAATTCAGGTAAGTCTGAAGTATTAGCTGCCAGCACACAATTGTCTGGATATCTATTTTCAATTATTATCAATTCAATTTCAAATATTATCAATTGTAACAATTTTCACTTGCAGTTTGGTGCTGATCAGACAACCCTGTGAAGTAAAAGGATTTTTACAATTCTCATGCTCCAAGAGCAAAGTRGTTCTACCATAATTTCTAAGAACTCAGCTCAGCTTCTAAACTAGTGAGTATGGAAGGATGTGCCAGCTCACAATAAATGCCCTTCCCCTCATGTTATAATGGAGCAAAATTAGTGTATGACTGCTTGAATCCAGTGACTACATTATCTTTAGAAGATGTCCACTTCTTTTATAGAAGACCAAGGTGATTGTATAAATACAGGAATGTTGGTAGCAATTCAGAAAGCTTAACATCCGTTCCAAACACTGACTAATACTGTCTAATATTTAAAGCAGTAAGCGAAAAGGTGAAAAGTTGAAGTGTTCTGAAAAAGTATCCAGGCCAAAAAATAACACATGAGAAAACATTTTTGTTTCACAGAAGGCCAGAGCTTCAAAAATTGCCTACATAAYGAAACAAAAGTTGTACTGGGAATTGAAACATTATGTTCACCTAGCTAGAAGACTTGCTTAAAAYTTTATAAAAACTGCAAACAAAAATGAGTATTTAAAAAGATTCTCTTCACGCCAGAGATCATCTTTTCTACACATTTCAGTAAGTCAAATCTGTGTTGAAGTAGTCTAGATAACTGAACCAAAAGTAGGAACGGCAAAAGATTTTTATGCACAAATTTGTTTGTAAAAATATTTTAAAAGTACCAAATATTTGCAAGTCAAGCAGAGAATTTAAGCCAAAACTATCAAGTGAAATACTGAAATAAGACTTCAAAGCCTCAATTTAAATCTTAACTTTAAGTTATCATGCCACTTAATCTTGACACTTTGCTACTATTGTTCACATACACAGTAGTCTAAAAAAATAAAAGGAGTATATATTATAGAAGAAAAAATCAGGTCAGATGGTAACCTAATGTTAACATTTTATTTCACTGATTGTTAAACTCTATTGACTCTTATTGAATTGAGAAATTATACTACCACAAGCTTTTTTTCCTTAAGATAAAGCAAAACATAAATATTAAATGCATCATGAGCAATACCAATGAAAAGGTAGCAAGTCTAGAAGCAGAGGCTTTAAGATAAAACAACATTAATTCATACCTGGTGAGCTCGACAGATCAAATCAAGATCATGGCGATTCAGAAATTTGCTGACCACATCAGCACCAAAAGTGAAAGACACACCACGATCATTTTCACCCCAGCCTTGCACATCTTTGTCTGGGTCTGACCACAGCAGGTCACACAGCAAGCCTTGGAAAAAACACAAGATACCAGAGTCTTAGAAAGTGTCATCCTATACTAGACTTATCAAAGATCACTGTATAATTACCAGACCAGCTCTCCTTTAGAAAATGAGACTTGGTCTCAACTTGGTACCTAGTTGAGCAATATTTAAACTATGACTCAGATAAGGTGCAGTCTGCATCAGCCTAGCGAATACAAAGACTTCCTCACAAGTGACATCATCTTGTGAAACATATCCGAGAAAAGCCTGACATCTTAAGTGATACTTAGAATATTTAGATGATTTACAAGTACAATAATCAGTTGAGTTTAAAAATTTGTCTTGGGAACTTCAACAAAACCCTCCAACAAATATGTTCCATCTATGCAAGCCAAACAAAACCATACCACATAAAATTTCAAATATGTGATGTCCACCACTGCAGTGGTCCAGGTTGACCTTTAGTGTACCAAAGCAGATGGCATCAGGTAACACAAAAGAGGAAGCTATAATTTGCTGAAGAGCAAATAAAAAATAAAATTCAGATCTTGGTTTCACATAATGCAAATATTGAAAAGTTACTAGAGGCAGGTAGTTTATGTTAGAACACTAAGTTAGACTTGAGAAAATGGCTTTTAAAGTCCCCAAAAATACTGCAAAATAAAAGAACTTTAAAAATTGCAGTTAAAGTTCCAACAGTTTCCCTGCCATACAACATTGTGCCTGAAGAAAAGAGCAGAGCAATCTGCTTGCAACAGATATGGTCTTTGATTGTGTAAGAGATCTGGATTTACCTAACCACGGCCAGGAAAAGCATTAGCTGCTTAGTTTCACCTAATCTTTCATCAGATTACATTCACTTTAAGGCATGCTTGGATGACCCATCTTAGGTTATGATAAGCAACAATATGGGTAATGAACTCAGACATTTGAGTTAAAGAGGTACAAGATCAATGTCCTGAACAGAAGTGAGAGGGACAAGCRGGGAACATCCTATTGCCAACAGAGAATGCTTAAATAAAGGTTTAATTGGTTTTACACAGACGGATATCTGTTTCATGATCACCTTTAAGGATCATTTAGAATAAATTCCATCATATTCACCTGTGTCAGGAACATCTGTGGGTCTCATAATTCTCCGTATCTGCTCCATTGATTGGAGATCTGGAGACAGTCCTACAAATACAAGAGAAAAAGCAACTTATCCACATAAATTACTTGTAAAAAGTGTTGCAGTGAATACAGTTAGAATTTAAAAGTAATACAGCATTCATTGCTCCTACTATAAACAAATGGCAGTTTGYTACTGTTCCTAAATACTGTTCCTAAAAAAAGGGACAAAATGCCAAACAAAAACAGCAAGGATCTATTTTCATACCATCTTTTAGTCATACAGCAGTTGTCTGCTCTTAAAATATTAAGGTAYCCCACGAGGAATGACATTCCCATTATTTGATCTTTAGTTCCTAGAAAATTTGCTGACTGCACAGGAACCGAACACCCAACGCAGACCACATGCTAAAGTGGTCTGCAGTTATGACTGCAATCACAAGCGAGTCACACTGTTTGTATTTCAGTGTKTACCACACACCACTTAAGCTGCAGCAAATGTTTGCAATTAATATTTCACTTTGCACCTGCAATAGATCTGGAGTACAAAAATAGTCCACTATCATGACTCAGCTCACAGGTCAGCATAGCTTGACTACTCAAACACAATTTTATCTCAGAGAGCTTTTAGGCATAGTTTTTCCCATATTAACATATAATTAAAACCGAACTGGCAGATGCTTAGAACAGTTCAAGCATACAGTCTAGAACTTTTTTTATTTGAGATATATGGACATGAAGAGTCTACTAGAGGTTCTAGCATCTTAACCTRATTTTGTTAGTTAAGTAGTTTAGTTAGTTAATCTGGGCCCAAATCACTGAAGCAGGTAGCAAATTTCAAAAGGGAACTCAAAGTACTAAGCTGTATCAGAGCACACATCACATTAGCAAGCCATACCTCAGTTAGTCCAGAAACTTGAACACAACAAAAATCAAACCTGTCACTGGAAAAGAGCCACTGTAACATTTTAATCTGACATTCTAGTTTGGACAGTGGCAAAGTATGTGCTCCATACCAAATGCACCAGAGTAACTGTTACTAAGATCAAGTATTTACAAATYGTTTGAAACTCAAAGTCTTTGTTATAAAACCCTTCTATTCTGACCAGACTGCTAAACCCAATCTCATTATCACCTGGAGTTAACGTTGTAGAGGATGTCAGGGATTAGGCATTCAACACAGAATCAGCTATTAAAACATTAGATACAGTATCAGATGGATTTTAGTTCTATTCATTAACAAATTGTATATAGGCTGCTGTTATCAGCAATCAGCTTGAACTTTGACCAATCTATCACTTATTCTTCCTCAAATCTGACCCACTTGCATGTGGATCACATGCATGCATGTTCCTGGATCCTACTCCAGTGCTGCAGAAGGATACACCCTATACCACTGCTGGAGATAACAGGAATGAGAAGCCCCAGCACCACAGTTTGTCATCTTCTCRGACAGCAGCTCACAGCATTTCAGATTACATCCAGAACATACAGCACGCTACTGCAAACACACATCTGAAGTCTCACAGCAGTTACATTGACTGCACTATTTTCATAGCTTTAAAAATACTACCCCCTCCACAAAAATCATCTGTGTATTTGGAGACCTTAGCTTAAAAAGCACCTCTTCCCTGAGAGAAGATAGGAAGTAACTTGTCCTTACTACTGAAAGGTTCAAATTCAGGTCCTACATCAAAAACACACTCTGGTCAGGCATAATTGGTAAAGGCAGAAGCTCCTCGGGTCTCTTTAAACACTACGCAGGCAGATCAAGCAGACACTCCCCCTCCAAACAAGATCCTAGCATACTTCTCATGTCAGTAATGTCACAAAAAAAGAATCCAAGCACTTGCAATTGCTACATTTATCTAGTATTGATTAGATACCTTATCTACCTGACTCATCTCAGAACTTACAYTTACTGTGAGCAGACCAATGTGTTTCATCAACATGACACAACATAATCTTAATTTRTAAAAATATGACAGTAATCACAGCAGGTTCTAAGGATCAGAGATACAGAGTGCTGTCATGGAAAAGATGCCTTGATCTCAAAGAAACTGCACTGTTGAATATACAAAATACAGCAAAAAAAATCAGAAACGGTTATAGAACAAATTTTATGATGCAAAATGAAGGGAAAAGTCAGAAATAACCTGAAAAGACAGCCTTAAAACAGGCCAAAATATTAAGATATATGTTAAGACAGGAAAGAGATCTGGGAGGTAGAAGAGGRGAGGAAGAATACAGTGAAAGATCCTTTCAACATCTTCAACAATTGAGAAAGGAGGTTTGATTTGAGTTTAGGTGATAAAAATCACCCCAAAAAATCCATCAGAATTTTAGTCACTGTAAGTAGTCTAATGGGGTAGGTCAGGTGCCTTTTGTTTACTATGTTATGCGGTTTTGCAAAGTTTTATTATATATCCCAAAGGACAATATTTTAAGACAAACTATGCAAAAATGCGCAATATAGTAAAAAGGCACCTACCTTATTTCTATATCCTGGCTTCAACCTCCAACAGAGCTGTATGGTTTGTGTTGCTGCCTCAGCGCTTACTACAGTAGTAACACCATGAAAAAAAAATTGCTGTAGTCCATCACTCCAGGGGATCTGGAATGCAGTTTGGATAGTGTTGGAGAACATSAGAAAAAAGGGTAAAGCTTATCTAGTTGTGCTGAACATCCAGYTTTCATTTCACATAAAGAGTGCAGAGCACATTCTATAAACTTTCCAGTTTATTTCCTAGCTGTAAGTCAGTTTTAGCAATTGCATTTACAGCTGAAATTGCAGCTAAAGCTTTAAAAGTTTGGGGGACAAACAGCATTCCATAAAGAATTAAGTACTACTCTTCATATAGAGATCTTTAAAGTATATTATGAATAAAAAAGTTTTTAAGCTTTACTAAAGGAGAGGTTAATTCTGCCCCTCCCCCCCATGTCTTTTGGGCTTCTCGTTACTACCTCTCAGGTCTTAAGTACACATGCACAGAGAAGAATCAGCTTTGTTTCAGATTGCAGTAATCTACTCACTCTCCCTGTTAAACATCCTTGATGCTTTCCCACCTCCTAAAGTTWGTTTGCTGAAACAACCAAATATTTTACCTTTCATCTCCTATTGTATTTTGTTTTCTTTGAAAAACAAAGGTCTGTATAGGAATGAGTAAAAGAATAGTTCCATTAAGCCAATTTTGGGAAAAAACAAACTCATGGTTTAGCCAGGTAAACCATAATTCTTAGAATTATGAAATCTAGCTTTTATGACAGGTACCAGAATTAAAGACATCCAGATACACYGAATGAACTCAAAGGATACCCTATGAAAAAATAAGCATTTCCCTTATCATGCCAATGCTACTTAGACTGGCACTGACCYAACTATCTGTCACTGAATTAATCCTATATTTACAGAGACAAGTGAGATACTTCAGAGGATGCATCTGAGGCTGCTACCAGCCTTGAGCACAGGTTACACTAGAAAGTGCTAAAGGTGAAAGCTTTCAATACAAGAAACAAGACAGAAACAGTTTTACTGCATAGACAGAGATCTTGTAAAAATGCTTGAAAACAGCAAATACAGCCGCCATCAATACTGCCACTGGGTAAAAAAAATAACTCCAAACTGATCTGTTCAAACCAGTAAGCATGCTCATTTCCACACATCTCCAAGCACCTCTTACAACCAATGCAGAGATACCCTGAGATGTTGTATTAGGTAACTCAGTGTGAGRSAGCAGGCTACTTAAGAATGGGAGTAGTTGCAAAGGCAGCTGCACCTACTGCAGCTGCAGAGGCAGGATGACTATYACTTCTATTATAAAAGCCATTTGCAACATATGACAGGGCTCTACAATGTCCTGAGAAGTCTGCGAGCATTGCTTCCCAGAAAAGCATAGGTAGTCCCTTCTACAAAGGGGGGCTCTTGAGTAACTTGCAATACATAGTCAACATCACAAAAGGCTCTGGCAGATCAACACTAAACATCTTTGTCACTCCAAGAACAGTGCTGTACAGGTTGACCAGARACTGCAGATCTTCATCTGTGAAGGTCATCCAGACACAGATCCACAGAGCCATGGCTGATCTGGCCTAATGTTAACCACCAGTTAATAGTCCRGCAGGAAGTCAGGTGGCCTCAGACATACCTGCCATCAGTTTCTTATGAAATCAGGTAAGGGGCCAAGATTATAACCTTGCCAAGTTGTCCCAAATCTATTCTTCGACCTCACTACTAGGAATCATTAGCTAGGATTGCACCAAGTGAAAATTCTAGCATTCAACATCCCTTAGAGAAGGATATACAAATGGAAATTAWATATAGATGCACTTGCCTCTTTGGCATAAAGGACAGACGTATCACAGGGCACCTGCCTGCTTCCACAAGCATAGGCAAGTACAAGGCATAAGTGCCCTTTACAGACATCTAGATAAAAATCTCCTGCTAAATATCATATATATATGTTCACATTGCATTGGATACAATATTAACTCCAAGAGTAACAACTGCTTTCAAAGGTTGCGTCTTACCTCCATGGCAGCAGAAGATCTTCTCATCTACAATGGCTGCAATAGGCAGACAGTTAAAACAGTCTGTGAAGGTCTTCCAGAGCTTAATATTAAATCTCCGCTTGCCTAGAAAAAKAGTGTGATATTAGGAACAAAAACCATTGTGATTTTCTTTTTAAATAACCCACCCATAGCACATGTCACAAACAGACCAAGTTTTATTTCTCTGAAATACACTCAGGTTTCAATCCTCTGCAACATCATCTCAAGGATAACTGAAGTACAAACAGTAATAGAGTGAMCTTAACCTCATTTTGAGATGTACTTTTAGAAGGTTTCAAAAGCGAATCCCCGCAACGCTTAAATCCTTGCAGCATAGAAGTCACATCTAGAAGTGCTYTGAAAACACATTATAGCATTACTAAGCTCAAGTACTTTAGAACAAGTAGGATTTGCTTACATTCATCATAGAATCCATAGATCCGATTGATGCTAGCACATTCATGATTCCCCCTTAAGAGAAAGAAGTTTTCYGGGTACTTGATTTTATACGCCAGTAGTAGGCAAATTGTTTCCAGA
Source organism: Eudromia elegans (assembly GCA_003342815.1). Lineage (NCBI taxonomy): Eukaryota > Metazoa > Chordata > Aves > Tinamiformes > Tinamidae > Eudromia > Eudromia elegans. The sequence continues at coordinate 1,871,423 of PTEX01000058.1, forward strand.
GACTGTTTGCCTCTGTCCACATAATCTCCAAGGAAAAGGTAATTAGCTTCTGGTGGGAATCCTCCATATTCAAATAACCGAAGTAAGTCTGTATATTGACCATGGATGTCACCTGAATAAAGAAAATAGTTACCAGKGATTAATGTAACAAACCAAAATATTAATCTAGTTACTTTTTGTTATTGGATATTTTAAGAAAATTGTTAAAATTTCCTTTAAAACAGACTGACAGGCATCTAATAGGTGATAGCCACATTAGCAATTCAAACTGCAGCACTCACTACAATGAGAAAACTTAATCTCTGCAGAACTGCTATGTCAGTTATGAAAACATTCTGAACACTAAAAGCTACAGAAGTTACAATTCAGGTGAAGCTTTCTTAAAAAAAAAAAAAAAAACCTAAATTGTTCAGGTTAAAACAAGAGTAGAGAGACAATCTGTAACTGAGCAATTATATGGCCAGGAAGTCAATGTATTATAATAAAAAGTTAAGTCACAGTACTTACTGCAAAAGCAGATCAGAAAGGAACTTAGAGAGGAACTGCACATTGTGCTAGCTAGGAACGCTTACTTAAAAGGTCAGCTGCTTGTCCTCCCATAACATTGCAGCACTGTGATTACCATCCCTCTCCTSCTTTGAAGCAATTGTTTATACAAACACAGTACAGAGACTAGAAGATTACTGTTTCCTTGCAAGTTATTCACTCCAAGATCTTAGGAAAAATAGCTGTCATTCATATTACTCCACATGAATTTTGCAATGCTTCCCAGATTCACCTGTTACCACTCATCATATAGACACCTCTCTAAGTAGGTTTTCCATTAAAAAGAGCTCTGTGTAGCAACTATGACAGCAGAGCAAATCATACACAAATAACCCAAAGTAACCATCTGTAAGCTGCATGTAAGGCCAAAGAGGATACTAAAGGTACTTTACACTAACTTGTACAATAATGCTACATATTCCTGTAGCCTGCAGGATACTTTACCAAAATGACTGAGTGCAAAAAGACTACCCAAAAAAGCCTRCAATACATGCTGTTCCATGTTTAAATTTGCTATTTATCTTTTTATATACWAAGTGTTCTACAAGTGCATTTTCACTTTTGCTTTCACTTGTTTAGTGATAAAATTTTCATTAAACACAGCTATCTACTAAGAGCTATTGGAAGACAAGCTAGCTTTCATGGCCTAAGGAACTCATACAAGTTTTTCCATAAACCAWAATTCCCATTACTGTGTTCTCCAGCTCAAATGTGAAAGCATAAGGTGACAATAGGTGTACAAAGTTACATTTCTTATTGTGYCCATGAAAAATTCAATATTTTTTCTTTAGACATCATTTCTCCATAACCTGTTCTCAAAAGACAATGATTTCCCAACTTTCCCCTTCTAAATGGAAAGGACATCCATTCTTCAAATCCAGACACGCACTTAAGGCTGGTTATCTATGTGTATCACTGTCATCTATGTGGCAAAAAGTGCTACTCCTATTCTGCTTGATATTTAGAGCAAGATCTCCAGATCATGACAAAAGATGACACATCAGCAAGTCACTTTTGGGATCAGAACTCCAGAACTACATTTATCAACATTCCCAGAGTCAACCATCAGCATAATTAGCTATCAAGTAAATATCACATCACAGTATCACAGAAGAACTACCGCAATTATTCTGCTCATTGTCTGGAATCATTTTCAATTAYACACACGAGCCACAGAGACCAAGATCCTTAAAGGCTAAACAGACATTTTGTAATAGCATTTTTGTAAAGAGATCAAATTATTTAACATTCTATTTGAGATACCTATCACTTAAAAACAATGCTTCATGTAACCACAGGTTGTATCGATGTCCATCAGTTACAAAGCCTTAGTCAAAATTGCAGTTTACATAAGAAAATGTTTCACCTTACATTAAAGCATAGCATTCAAGATGTAAAATCTTATTTTGACTGACATGATTATAAGAAATGACAATCYTATAATGGTTCCTCAAGCATTGCCTCAGCACTATAAATTAGTAGTTCCAAGYTGAATAGTTGTATATTTTGCTTTTGGTATAACATAATTCTCCATCCCTCTAGTCTATCMAAATATTTTTGACAAGTGCTCCAATATTAAATTCAGGTTTATCTGACACCTCTTTGCCCTACCACTGTTTGGAAGTTAATAACAGAATACCTAATTTCACCTYGCATATGCTACAGTGTTATTGTGCACACAACAGTTCTTTCAATTGTCTGGTTTTAAACAAGTAAGACTGTGAGGCTCCACATTCGTTTGAAGGAGTCTAAATCTACTTTGCAGACCTTGCAGAACAATGCAAACTGAGCTTCTCTTTTTATCTTGGAGTAGTAAGACACCACTGTAGCATTTTTTCCATGTAGCATAAACACAAAAAGTGGATTTGTACCTTTGGCTTCATTAAACACGCTGTTTAATTTTTTTTTCCCCCTCCTCACTTTACCAAGCAATTAGTCATATAAAATGACTTTGTCATTAGTTTAACTAGTAGTATCTTACTGATGTAAAAATATTGCTACATCAGGTCTGCTAGAAGAAAGGCAAGAACCTAACTTATCTCTGGGCACATTGATACTAATAAATTTAAAGACTGCTTCAGTTCTAAGATTGTGAAAGCTAGGTTGCTTTAACTTAAACTGTGTACTTTCAAAGAATGCATCTGCTGTTAATAATTTGGAGAATTATACACCATTGTTTGCAAAACTCTTAAGCTTTCAASAAGTTTGCATACTGATTAACAGTGTACTTTAAGCTTTATAATATGCCTTCAAAAATAGTAAAGAATAAGTAAGAGTTTGGATTTACCTATACTTGATAGCAATAACCCTGCCYGAAGTCTCTATAAACCTTAAAGCATTTTATGTAGTAAGTAATCTCAATTTCAAGTTCACACTTTTTTTTTAGTTAAATTAAAAGCAGCATTGAATCTTTTTTAAAAAATTGATGTGAGCTTCAGAAAATGATCTGAAGAAAGAATAATTGCCCTTGCAAAAGTTCCAGAGGGACAACAGAAAGGTTGTGAAATCTGCACAAGAAGAGATGACAASAAATTGTTGTTGCCAAGAGTACTTGGTCCAAAATACTGATGCTGAAAGCATCAAAAATTTATCATGTCTCTTGACTTTATCAAAGCCCAGTTGAAGACTACATTGTGACTGTAGAGATCTCAATCACTAATCTAGTATTACTCAAATCACTGTCATTCTCCTATTCCTCAAATCTTCATTGACCTTTTCTTTCATACCCCAAAGTATGTAATTAAACATACACACACAGATATATACATATAAAGTCTACATACCACAGATTTTCAGAGGCGCCTCTAATTCCAAGAGAATAGGCTGGCTAAGAAAGATTTCCCGTGACTTTATGCACAAGCCCCGAACTTCTGCTTCTGTCATTTGAACGATCTTCCCAGGACGACATCCTCGTACTGAAATGAGACATGTTAACAGTTGAACTATCACTTAAATACACAGCAACACACAAGTGCAAATGATCTGCATTTGAGACCTGTATTTGATAAAATGCCAGCATCATGGTCCAACATACAAACCAAATGTTGCAGAATTAAGCATTCTAATTAATGCCAGAACTACTCTGATAAACCTTTAAGCACTGGTTGCCAGTGTGTGTGCATTCCTGCTAAATCAATTCCTCAGAAGATAAGAGTCTTTTGCTTGGCTTTAGTGTATATTTGCTTTGCTTTAGTCTATACTTGTAAAAATAGCAACTTCAAATGTTTGTAATCAGCAGTCACATTGCTATCCATAATAAACAAAGCTTGAGAATATAAAACCTGAAAACACTTTCCCCACTACACAAAGCACATCCTTAGCTAACCATGTTGAACTCTGCAGGTCTGAAGACAATAAAGAGACAGACATGCTTGCATCCTAGCAGATGAAACTGTCCATGTTAGGAGCTTCCCACTAAAAACAACTACAATTTCAGCGTTGATGAAATTTTCCATTATATAATAGATCTAGAGTTATYGGAACCTTTACATCCACAGATATTATAATTAGTATTAAACAAAATTTCTAAAACCACAAATCAGGTACTCAAATCTATATTTAGCATTTTAAGTTCTCAAAGCCTTCAGATGCCACTGCACTCCAACCAACATCCTCTGGCAAGTCTGTCTGCAGCTGCTCCTTTCCACAAATATCTATATAATTCCTGTCAGAGGCTTTCATGTGTACTTAAAGCTGTGAAAGAACAAATGTGACTGCACTTTGGCTGATCCAGTTCAGTCCTACAACTCAGTATAAATCAGTCTTTTAAGTTCAAACTAATAAACCAGAACTTATCAGCCTCTACAGCAGGSAAACAACCTGTTCTGCCATCTGCTTAGACACTCAGCACTAAACTATGGCAGTAGCTACAGAAGAAGGCGTATGAAGGTGGAGCAGTCAATTCAAGGGATTACAAAACCAAACACAGTAAGATATCACCATGTAAAAAAAATTTAGCTGCACTTCTAGAAGTCTAGTAAGACAGAGTTAATAACAAAATAGCAAAAATTAGCAGCTAAGAGAAGTTCCTGGACTCCCTACTTTCCCTCTTCACCCCAAAATAGAAAATTAACTTGCAATCTTAATTAAATCTGTGAGGAATAAAGAAAGTTCATGAAATCAATGTAAACGTCATCCTATTTTTTTATTTCAGCTTAGCTCCTAAATAGCTCAAGATGCTTTGTAGGAGAGATCAATAGCATTAATAATATTTTACAAAGGGGAGATGATGAGAGATGAAAATTTCTCCTTGGACTACAGTATGAGGTGTAAGCATTAAGCTCAAAAAGCTCTGCTCTGGTTATCATTGCATGTTCCCAGTGTAACTGCTCCTCTGACCATTTCAACACTGCTCTAACAAACAGCAAGGTCTAACATGTCTTGTTTAGAACTCCCTTTAAAGAAGAAAGGTTAGGAAGAAGTCACAARAGACAGGAACACAGAAAAGTTTTGCAACTAGAGCCCAGAACAGCCAGCAAATGCCACAGCAGCAGGTAGACTAGACTATCTGCAGGGAGGTTACACAAAGGAGAAACTTAGCTCACTACAATCCCACAGAACCAAGGCCTTTTTGAAGCGGCATAATGAAGAATACCAGGTGGTATTTACCATAAATCATATCCCCTTTGCTAATTAAATTTTTAACTATATTTAAAAACTATGCATCTATTTAGTAACATTTCTTGTCAATACATGAGCATTTTGACTAACATCAGAAAAACACAAGGCCAAGCATTAACCACCACAAAGGTGCTGGAGGACAAATGCCTACAAGCCTCCATGTCACATCTCAAACGTCTGCTAGATGATGCACTTATATTTATCTTCAGCCCCAGCAGCATCACCAGTGAAGAATCTCAGGCTCAACAGCTTTGCATTAAGATTTTATCCAGTTTGAGGACTCCAGTTCCCATCTTTTTGAGCCCTACATTTCTGGTAGTTACCAACATYCCACTCCTAGATCAGAGCTTCATTACACCAGACACAGTGGCTGTACTCAGAGTTCCCACCTGAAAGAACATAGTACAAATAATTGTTTCAATAAAAAGACAGCCATTGAAACTGTTAAGTTCCACTTAAACTCAGCTGTGAGATGCTTGTAACATCAAGGTCATGTTGAMGAGGCTTGCCATACACACCTAGGTTTTCAATCACATTTTTTTTGCTAGAAATACTTTTAACTTGTTTCAATAAGCAATGAAAATTTCCTCCATATTTAATTACTGGCATAATGMTCTGCTGGTTTAAGCTGTCTATGTACCTTATAACCAAGAATTTACCTATGCACACATCCTGCATTTCTGAAACTCAAATCTAGGAAAGCCCGCYATATAAAAAAAGCGTTAACATCAGCAGTACTAGACCAAGCACAGAGCCCAAACCCATGAGATGGTTGTTCAACAAYGAGCTCCAAACAGTACTTAGATCCAAACAATATTTCTTATAAATGAAGTCTTCAGTTATGGTCAAAGGGAACTTCAAGCTTGGGAAAATTGCTWTAGGAGAAAGGGATGAAGGCTTTGACCATTGCTTGATCTTTGCACTAGAAAATAAACCGAAGATGTAGCTTATGCCTTGAAATTCACCTACTGTCATGGTTGCTGCACCTACTCTGTGTACCRGTTCTTTCCGTCTTACACCACATTGCAAACCCAGAATAGGTGGACCAACAACTCATTACAACACTTCGGATTCCCTAGATGAGAGGTTCCTAAAACTTATTTCAAAAGGAAACACCAATGACRAAAAGAAATTTCCCCCCACTACCCTCTGGTCATCACTAATGGTACTACTACATATTGAAAAATAGGAAACCACCATATCCATGGGAGCTCCAGTACTTAACTGGATTCACTTTCAAATGGACTGAAAGGTTAGTCCACTAATCATCTGAAACAGACAGATGTGACTACTTCACATATCCTTTCACACACGCTACTTATAGTTGTGGCATGAAGTACATAAACAAGAACATATCTTTCACCAGCTTGCACGAGAACTGGAATTTGAGTTTTCTTGACATAGTTGGGTATTTTAAGAATAGCAAGAGTMTCCCTCACCATAACTGTTTTTCCCTCCACCTCCCCAAAAGTCAAATCCTCAAGAATAGATTTAAAAAGTTATAAAAAAAAAAGTATATTTCTTGGATTTATTTGCAATAAATAACTGTTTTTAACGTATGCAAGTAAAAGCTGCAAGCACTATAAAAACTGAAGCTCTTGAGAACTTCAAACAAACCATTTATTTCTAAGTTATTGCTTAGCCAGGGCAGGAAAAAACATCTCAGCATCAGAAATAAACTAATTCTCATATAATTATCATGTCTCAGACACAGATGTKGTAAACAAGCTCTGTTTTACACAAAGGTCTCAGGTAAGGACAGTGACTCCWATTGTAACACCATCCCACATGTGCAGTGCTATGCCAGAACAAATCTCTGCTGCAGGAAGCTTAAAACAGTGATRCAGCAGGGAATAAAGAGATTTAAAAGTAACTATATACACTGTACTGTCAGGGTATTATTTTAGGACAGCAGTTCCCAGATTAATCCAAACTGTTTTAATCAATATTAAAATAGTCTCAGTAATTCATGACCTCTGCTAACCAACTCTAATGAATCTACTATGCACAATGTGCAAACTACAACCTGCACAATAGTAGGAATGAAAAACACTCACAAAAAATAGATTTTAATCCTTCTAAATTCATGACACAAACTAGTAGATTATGAAAGGCAACCCTGGTGAGGAAGAAAAATACTAGGTAGTCAGGACCTGACTGTTCGAAGTTCTATGAACATTACTCCTTTTGCCACACTTTTATGAACTAGAAGAAAGCATATRTTTAACTATGCTGTCATACTATTTCTGTCGCATCTCCCACTAAGTAACTAAGCCTCTTATTTTGTGGCATCACTGATAGAAGTAACTTCAATTATTATATCAACTAAGGCAGACACACGTTCTCCAGTATCACTTAGATCCCATTTACTGGGCAAAACATAAGCAGTTTTAGCATAACTAAAGTTTTAGTGCTAAGYTTTAGCAAAATCCTTCTGAGGTCTCAAATATTTCAGGTCAGCATTATTGTTAAGAAGTAGCCCTTCTTTCCTCAAAACTTTTTTCTTCACATGCWCATTTGCATGACCACATAAACTATATTAGGGAATTATTCTTGTTTCTGGCATGAAATAAAAAAAAAAATTTAGACAGTTTCCCAAGCTGGAGAACACATCYACAGTGAATGTGAGGTGGCGCTGCGCAGAAACCAGTTCAAAACCTGTGACTGCAAGCATGCCCCCCACTTCCCGTAACAGTCCCTTGATAAGACTAAGTTTCTCAACAGCAGGAACTGAACACATTTGGAAAACAGATGTGGCACTACCTATGCTATGGAAAAAGCCTTTTTATATTTTGAGTTTTGGAAACATGTTCTGACAATAACTGCTTTCAGCATCTTAAAAATTTAAGTGAGGTGCTTTCATAATTTAGTTAGGAAGTTAGGAATGCAGGGTTTGATTTAAGGAGCATTCTCCATTTGGAATGCAAAGTTTCTACCACTTTAAAAATATTTTCTGTCTTTAAAATACAAAACAAATCATACAATAATATGAGAAGGCAAAGAGCAGGGTTATTGGGTTTGTTAAAATTATGYGCAAGACATATACTGCACTAAAAGTGCTCTGGATTCTCATTATGCTTAGACTTTTCCATACACACACTGTACAGGGCTTACAGCATCTGCCCTCACTGAACAATAGCCAAATATAGTATGCTTGACTGCTGAACTTTGCAATGCTCAAACCTAACTTAAAAAGTCAGTATGTGGTTAACATACCGTTGTAATCGTCACTGATAAGTATTTCTCTACAACTACCAAAAAATTTAAAAGGCGTCTTGCTTAGGTCAAATAAAAGCAGTGCTTTCTCTTATATTACAATTTAGCTGTACTCTGAGCAAGAAACCAAAAGAGTAAACTCAAAAATACTTTACATGCTGCAGAATATCCAAATGAAACAGTTACTGAAGCCTATAGGTTTCAAAGTAGGAAAATCAGTGGAGAAAACAAAGGAAAAGCAGCATACATTGTGTGACCATGGGCTCTTGGCCCCAATATAACTTTTCTAGCCAACCATCTGATTCATCCTGCATTTCTAAAGCCAAGCATGAACCAACAGGTCAATCTGTGCAGCACTGTACAAACTGAGAAACAAATGACACTCACATCTCTTCTCCCTGTTTAATACAACACCTGCCCYCCTAGCAAMATTTTTTTTCTCTAAAATAAAAGATTCAAAATTCTGCAAGTGTATATATCCTTTTTCAGAATCTCCTTTTTAATTGCTGTTATTTTTCTAGTAGTAGGTTAGTCAGTGATTCCACACTAAAGCAGGTGACAATTTTTGCTTCTCAAKTTTTTTTTTAACTGCCCTGCAATGGAACACTAAGTATTTTTCTCCTCTACATCTCTTCCTCCCCTCTACATCTCTCCCCGCTTTTCAATAGCTGCTTTGAAGTCTGCAACTACATACTTTACTACCACAGTATAGCGGGCCACTAGGCTGGCTATATAGGTAGGTTCCCATTTTTAAGGCACACTAACCAAATCAGAAACAAATTATTCAGTTATATTATATTAGCCCAGGAAAAATAATTCCATTAGCATTTCAAATTCAACTTCATTCTTCATTTTAGAACTATTCTCACTTCAGTATTTTTTTTTTTGGACCAGACATTACAACTCAAGCAGCTTCTATCAAGGCACGCATAAAAAAATACACCTTTTGCTATATTTAACAGAAATATGGCAACTCCCCTACAGGTTAAGTGTTTTCCAAGTTCCTCTGCGGATTCAAACTTACTTTTTGAATTAACACTACCAGCAGCCATCCTCGCCTCACTGAAAATGATTTAGTTTTAGAGTTGTTACAAAATAGGTTCCATGAATAGAATTCAAATTGCTAATTTTAAATAGGTTTAGCTAGACCTAGGCAWGCAACAAACCCTCTCTAGACGAGGTGGGTTTTTTTTGTTTTTTTTGTTTTGTTTTTTTGCGCGCTCGGGTGCATAGGTAGACTCAACACAGAAATGCAGCTTGTATTTAAGGCAATGTTGTTGCTGCTACATATCTGAGTTTCCCCAGTACATCCTCTCTTCCATAAAGTAATTTCATCAGCATTTACCAGAACAGATACACCTATATTTCTGGAAACGCAATCTGGTCCTAGTGAGCTGTCTGATACTCAGACAGAACACCTTTACAGCAGGCAAACAACAAGTCCAATATCCAGTCAGAAATACARTATTCCTCCTTAATACCATCAAGAGTACTCTGTACAAGACACAGGAAACATTCCTGCATCCTTGTGGTGAGATACGGGCCATTCCCACACATCACCAAACCTTAAGTTTGCTGAAATGGAATGAGCCATTTAAGAGTTTCACTCAGCAGACTCAATGTGCCTAGCTGGGGCAAAACCATCACCTAATTCACATCTGTTGTCTTAATACTCCATCATGTATATTCCTGTGCTGTTCACAAGCTASGATGGACTAGGAAGATCTATCCACCAGATGGCATAGCTGGAAAGGTAGGAAAAAAGTTGGACCAGAAAAGAGCAACCACACTGAAAGAAGCTGAAAAAGAGCCAATAATAGTTTTGTAAAATGTAATACAACCAAGGCTGACCCACTGCTAAGAATTCTGCATACATACCGAGGAAACAGTCTTACAAATAATCCATCTTACTCSTTCGTGCAGTCATATCAGGCTACATTATAGCTACACTCAAGGATTTCTGCATTTCTATGTCCCCTACTTTGTTGCAATTCATATATGAGTGATTTCTGTATCAAATGAAATCTTAATATCAGCAAAAAAGAGTGTCTCCAAGATCAAACATCCATCTAAAAGCACTGCCATCTCTTCCAGTAGAGAAGCAAGAATGGGAAGTCTAGAAGTAGGGGAAAAAAGACAAAGCATTGTTATATTCAGACTCTAAGCAAACTCAGTTTTATTTTCTCCAACTAGAACTTATTTACAGGGCACCAACATCTAGTAACCATTTACATCACAAAAGTAAGTAAATTCTAAACAAGCTCTTATCATTTCTAAGTTTATCACTCATGTAATGAAGAAAAGTTTAATATTGCTTACATAAGAACAAGGAAATAAAAGTTAATGCCTTAAGAGATTCATCATGAATTACACCATGGCTTCTAGTATTCAAACAACCTCTTCTAAAGTAAGAGYACATCTAGGATAATTGTGCATTCACGTGTATCGAGGATTAGGAGAATGTTCCCAATGAGTTCCCCTAAGAGGTTCTTGGCTATAGGCTCCCTTATACTGATAACTAGGAAAAAAGGAAATGAAAATATGTTGTGCATGCGCAGACACACACGCATACACACAGGGTAAGATGATCTAAGTAGATAATTCCGATCGGAAGGCAAGTCAGTTTGTCACATAACCTGAATTCCAAGTGGTCTTGAGCAGCAAGGGCAAAAACAGWGTGACCCAATTAAAGGAGGAGAGAAGACTCATAACAGCTAGTGTCACAACCTAGAAACAGGTGTCCCCAAACAGCAACTCAAGGGCATTAAGTAAGTTTCCTGTTGCTATGGCTTTGGATAGGTATTTGCTACACATTAACATTTACAAGCAGCAACAGAGACACAATTGGAAATTGCTGTTTAAACTTACTTACTTACTTTTAAACTGACTTAAATTCTGGGGAATTGTGGCTTTTGAATTGWATAAAAATGCAGATTAAAATATTCAAAAGGCATCCTAATAAAATGTTGGGATGTGATACATAGTGAGTCCTTTTGGTAGTGTTAAATGTGTGTCTTCAAGTCAGAGCTGAAGTGAAGGAAATGTAGCCCCAAAAAAAGAAAAATAATATTTTARCCTAAATTGCTTCAAAGTAAGGGTTGACAGAAATTTTTTCCGGACTGCTGGAGGAGGGCCGCACGCACTCACTGACAGGAGCAGTTTCTACTCACTTTACAAGTCAGCTAAGCAAAAAGCACAAACACCAGAGCTATAAAAAGCTTCACTATGAAGACTTATACCTGAACCGCAGCATAAGACACAATACACCAGCAGAATAGGAAAAGAACGTGTTTAGCGTAAGCAAAACACATTCATATAGAATGCATGCATTTTTTTTTYCACTAGCTTTTCAAGTACAACATAGGAGAATCTATCCTCTTTCTGAGAGGACAAGATGTTGTAAGAGGCACTCCTACCAGTGGATARGTGACAAGCAGAGGAAAAACATGTCCTGTTTTCTTTAAGAATCTTCCTAATTTTTGCTTACAGAAAAAGATAGAAATAGGGACACAAAATTAAAAGAAAGATGATTCAGATGTTTCACATGCCTGTATTTAAAGATTAATGCAGTATGGAATAAAAAGTCCAGATTAGGTTGCCCAGATTCAAGATAGTCAACCATAAATCAAAATTATTAGAGATAAATGTTTTGTATTGCTGCATATAAAAGGCAAATAATAAGTATTTCAAAAGTCTTTCATAAAGAAACAGATAATCAGTTTAGCATTTACAGTAACTGGCAGCAGAACAGTAAAAAAAGTTGCACAGCAAAACATCACAGAATCAGTCATTCTCAAAACAATCCATATTTAAGAAACTACACAGATGAGCAAAGAAAAAGAGAGGGAATAGCACCTATCAAAGATTTTTCAATCCTATCTCTTTTTATAAATGTCTTTATAAAGACACATTTTGAAAGCCTAAAAAAAATGTATCAGGAAGTATTTACTATGTTACTAGGTGGTTTGTCTTGAAAAACCACCTTCATTACTAACCTGGGTTTTGAGGTCCAGAAAAGACGAGATTTATTGGTATTGGTAAACAGACATACACTCTGGTGCCTGATAAAACCCACAGGATCTCCTTGCTTTATACTACTCTGCAGACCTTTCTTAAAGCACATACATGAGCACAACTGGCCAGAGCCTTATGTATCTTTAAATTATAGACTTTCACCATTTATATTTGCTAGCAGTTTCACTTATTTAAAAAAAAAAAAGTGATTACCTAAAATATCGCACAAAACCACTGCAGGAACTCTGTTAAGGCATTCAGACTTCTTTATTCCCCGTCCCAGAACTGCACACGCTCCATAAATTACTTCCCGAGAGCCTTCTGCTAAGTGATCCAGATACCCAAGGGCAGCAAGTGAGCAAGCGGGCAACCGCCCCCGGCACGCCGGGACCCTGCTCAACGCCGAACGGAAAATTAACACGACTACAAATCCCAGGCATCGTTTAGGGAAGGGGGAAAATGCTGGGAACGACCTCCGAGCTCCTCCAAAGGTGGCAGAGGGGTCAGCACCCTCCTATTCTCAAGGGGAGGCTCCACCGCCGAGCACACGCAGGCCCCCTCACCCCCATAGCCAGGAGCCCTCCGGGACCCACAGCCCCTCGGTTCCCCGCGAGGCTGCCCTGGAGCTCCCGCGAGGGGCGAAGAGCCCTCTAAAAACAAACACATTAATTAAATTAAAGCTGCCTCTCCCCTCGGGCAGGGCGCGCTCCCCGCTCCCCTCGGCGCGCACAGGCCCGTTTGAAGGGCCGCCGCGCCCCCCTTGCTCCYCGCGCGGAGGCGGCGGGCAGGCCCCGCGCCGGGCAGGCGCCGCGCCGGGCGCTCACGCACCTTCGAGCAGGCGGGTGATGAGGCTGTCCACGTTCAGCTCCCCGTCCGCCATTTTGTGGCCACCAGCCTCGGTCCCGGGCGGCGAGAGGGCGCTTCGCTGAAGAGGAGGAGGAGGAGGAGGAGCGGAGCGCGCGGGCGGCGGCCGCGGGCGGGCGGCTCCCTCCGTCCCTCCCCTCTCCGCGCTGCTCCCCGGGGGCCGCGCGGCTCCTCCCGCGCCCGCAGCCGAGGGCGCCGCGCCGGCTCCGTGCGCGCTAAGCGAGGCGGGGGGCAGCGGCAGCTCCCTCCCCTCCCCTCCCCTCCGCCCCGCCCCACCCCGCCGCGGCGCACGCGCGTAGCAGGGCGGGAGGGGCAACGCGCATGCGCTGGGCGTGCCTAGACGGGCGGCGCGCGCTGTTGCGAGCACGTCTCCTGGCAACGGCGGGGCCTGTATGGCGGCGCGCGGAGGTACCGCGTCGCGCGGCCCGTGCCCGGGGCGGCGCCTCTGCCCGGGACGGGCGGCGGTTGTGACTGCTGGCGTCGGTTACAGGGTGGCGGGGGCAAAAAAGGGCAAGGAGGAAAAAAAAAAAGAGTCCTGGCAGGCCGCGTGCGGGCCATGTGTCACCCCTGCTGCTGCCCGGCCTGCGTCCGCGAAAGTTTGCGGTTTGTTCAGTGAAAATAAAGTCCCTCCGAACTGGAATGGCGAGTGTGCACCTTGTCGTCCTGCTGGGAGGCGGCGGCCAGGAAGAATGGCTCAGCCAACACAGCGCATGTTTCATCCTGGCTACAACTACAAAAATGCTTTTTGGGTTTTTGGTTCATTGGTTGCTTTTCCTCCTAAAATATCATTTCTGAATGGTTTCTGAAACTTTTTTTTTCAAAGAGGAGTGCTCAAGAGCACGTTAGCGCACATGCTCTTGTCCGCAGAGGCGCGCCTAGGCAACCAGAATAGAGCTTCCGAGAGCCGTTGCCGAGAGCTGCGTGTGGCCTGGGCCGTCGGATTGACAACACACATCAGCRCGCGTCCATCCAAACGTGTGGCAGAACACAGCCCGTCACGCCACAGGCACCGCAGGTGTTGCCAAAAAAACAGGGCCCTTCTTTATATGCCGAAGTACAGATGTTGATTTAGAAGCGTCTCTGTGCACTGAATTTCGTTGCTTTTTTTGTTTTTGTTTCTTATCTACTTAAGCCAGCGAAACCCTCTCACCTTAAGTCATTGCAAAACCCAGCTTTTTATCTCATGATTAGGAAAAAATGTGTATGAGCAAAATGCAAGTAATTAGGACAAGGCGAGGCAATGATTAGATGATAGATGATACTAGGTGGCCGGATAGTCTGGTAGAAGAATGCTCTTTGGAAATACATAGGTAGTGTTAATAAGTTTCAATGGGCACACTGAAGGAAGAGGAAGAACCTCTGAGGAAAAAAAAAATGTTGTGTCCCCATTTGTAGACAATATATATGAAAATAATTCTGCCTCATCTGCTGAAAGATTTATTTTTCAATTTTTGACTGTAGTTAAAATCTAAATAATTCTTTAATTCTTTTTTTCAAACTAGGAAAAGTAATTATTCAGGTTTTATTCTTCATATTGGCTATTTTATTGCTGCTAAATTTAATAGAGATGAAGTTCCTCTTGARTTTTTTAAGAATCTTCCTGATTTCATTTCACATAACCAAAGCACCGAGGAAGTTATTTTAAGCCAACGTAACATCAAGCTCTGACATAACAATATTATATAGTCATAGAACATTCTGTATTGACAACAAAACAGGAATATGCAATAATCTCTCACTATGTCATAGAGAAACAATTATGCTGTCTCCAAGAACTCTGAAAGATATTAAACTTTGAGATATGTTGAGCAAAACATAATCCCATAATAACTGTTTTTGCTAGGGATGTCAGCATGTTCCAGAAACAATTCAGTGGCATATCATAATATCAAAATAATTTAATAAGCAGAGATGCTGTGGAACAGAACACATTGCACCAGGGTTGGAAAAACACCGTACTTTTTGCTTCCTAGGCGCTCTGTGAATGTCTTAATTTTACCATATCGCATCTGAACGCATGTTGACCTACACAACTCATGCCCTCGCATTCTTGAGGAACTCTGGCAAATACCAGAGTTTGGTTTATGTTTGGTTTTCTCCTCTGTTTCAGTGCTCTTCAGTTCTCTCGGTATTGATGAATGCACTAGGGATAACGTTGCACCAGGTCATAGGAAGAGGAAAGACCTCTTGTGCTACTTGAGATCCTGAAGAATGAAACCTTGCAGGATTCCTCGCAGCTCCCGGCTCTCGGGTGGATCTCAGCTGTCCAGCAAGACTTCTTGCCCTCCTCATAAGCCGTGCGCCAGAAGCCCTGCTGCATCGCAGAGTTGCTCCACATTGGTGTCTGGTGGTGGCACAGGAGGGTGACCATGACACTGTGCCGGTGGCTCTGGGAAGTCTTCCCCTTCCAAGCACATGTCTCCTGCTCAACGAGTAAGACTTGGCAGATCTTGTAATTTTTGCTGGTGTAATTCCATTGCAACAAATAGAATTAGAAGATCAGAGCGTAAGGCCCGTTGTCTCTTATGATTCAGAGAGAAATATTTAATGTGGGCTGAGTGCATTTTCTTTGATCAAGGAGAATTGCTAAGTAATTTTTGACATTCTAGCATATACAGGTAAGCGTACCAAAGATATCTAGGTGGCAACTTAAGTACCAGGAGAAACTGAACATTGTCATGCCTTTAGCAAACTCTCATAAATAATGCTCATCTTTCTAAACTTCCTTTCAGTTATTTTGAAATTTCCTCTTATGTCCACAAACCCATCTTTATTTCTAACTTTCTCCCACTCCATCTCAGTGCCACTTTGCCTAACTGCTCTGTGTGTCATGCCCTTGCCCACCTGCTGCCCTGAGCTCTCCTTTAAACTGCAGTGTTGTACTGTAGCATTTTAAAGTCTTGAAGGACAGAGATTTCCAAGGGAGGTGGCGGAAAACAGTGTGTCAGTATGTGGTATTCTCCAAACGTGGCTCTCTAACAAGTTCACACTTGCCCTGTGACCAAGGCTGTCGCATCCTCAACTGCAGAATGCTGTTTCAGCATCTCTTATGTTATCTGCTCTTTCCTAGCCACTTTACCTTGCTTCAGCCGGTACATCCACTACCCCTGGCGCCAACTACATGCTCCTTTGAGTTACTTGCTATGCTGCTGCAACTGTGGTTTTCCAAAATTTTGGCCCCAGCTACACTGTCCTAGCTCTATCATCAGTTCTCTTGGAGAACACACAGTGTAATTTTACTTTATAGTGTTACTCAAACACTGCGGCTTGTTTCTCAGCTCTCACTTTTGCTGAGTGTCTCTTATGGCAGCTTTTATGCAGATGGAAGAGGAGGAAGCCGGGGGAAGCCCTAGGACCTTGGGTTAGTCACGTAACTAGCAGTGTGTTTGCACCAGGCAGTGGCATTTGCAGCACTGCTGCCTCTGTACTCTCCCTGCCCATCCTGGGACCGCGCCACTGCAAGCGGGTTTTGAGTACCTTGCTCCATTTCCCACTCGACTTAGTGATCACAGTCAGCAAAAGTCTGTGTTTTCTTAGGGTAATTTATGTACATAGTGTTCACAGGCCCTATTCCATYGTACAAAAATGGTAAAAATATCCATCAAGGCAATCTCAGAGTATACAAGGACTGCTGATAAATTACAACTGTTTTCCTCCCAAAGCTGAGTGGTTTTGGTTTGGAGGCAGTTCACCTAGGACTTTGAGAAYTCTTCTCTGAATTTCAGCATCTTAGGCAGGGCTCCCACTATAATTTTTTTTTTGTACTGCCACTCATTACATAAATAGCTAAATAGCCAAATAGCCACTGGAGCAAATATTTGAGTTTGGAACTGTTACATGTCAGATGCATACCCTAATCATTCAGCTAGAGAGCTGGTCCATCTCCCTTGACGGAGCATTTACCATTTGTATAAATAATAAAATATTAAGAGAACAAAAAAGAGGCTATTATTAAACTAATACACTGTAAATATTCTACTTATATTTTACACTTACGCTTTMCACTTCAAAAAGCTGGTAGGTAACTCAGATGCTCTGGATTCTTGTCATACATTTSCTCTTGATTACTGAGCAACTTGAGTGAGCTCTCAGTTTTAATTCCCACATTTATAACACCTGTGAACCTCTCCCAGGAATCAAGAGATGTAACTGAATTATTTGAAAAACATTTTGAGATATTTAGCTATAAGCAAATGTTCTACTGTGATCGTCATAGCTTTGGACATGATTTTTTGGGAAGATGATTTTGGTTTGTGTATATTAGCACTTTGATTCCTGTGAATGACATATGTACTGCTGGCCTATAAAGGAGACTTTAAAAGGATACTGGGTAGGTCTTAATGTTCTGCTCTCTTTCTGGAAATAAAACAAGAAAAGAGATTGTTATCAAGGCTGGTCAAGGACCAGCACTGAATAAATAAATAAATAAATAAATAGATTTCAATGCGCTAAGTATCATCTAAGAACATCTCTTGCTGCCAAGGGCAGCCACCCTTGTCCTGTACCAGTAGTTCTCAGAAAGTTGCAGAGACCAGACAACCAGACAAAGACATGGTAGGGAGTTCTCCAGGAACCCCATACAAAGCAAGGAGATAAGGCTTATCCTGTGGTACCTATTACAGGTTACTTCATCTGTCAGCATCGGAACTATCTTAAAATGTGAAGAGTTTTTCTTTTYTTTTTTTGGTATTAATATTTTTCTTGGTGCACGATGCACTCTCTGTCCTGCTGCCCTCAAGCTAGCAGAGACATGCAGCACCTGCTGTGGCCTCATTCCCTCCAGGAAAAAGGGGGAAGGACTTTGGAAGCAAAACAGYGAATAATTTGGGCCTGCAGAATCGGCAGATTTCCAGTTTTGGGCACGTCAATCAAGCTTGCTATCCCTTTGCTTGGGAAGAAAAAAATGTTCCTATCCTCCTGTTTCCCAGGAAGGAACAGCTGTGAGAAGTGAAACGTCTGCCTCCATTTTTGCTAAGTAAACAGAGGAATATTCAGTTTCAGCAAAAACCAGATGGTTTGTGCCCTGTGAATACGCTGGCATTTGACACCAGCAGCCAGAGTTTCACAGACATGAAACATGTGCAGAGCCTTGGAAAGAGCTCTTTTTAGGCTCAGGGGCTGAACACAAGAYGAGTAAGCTACCAAGGTTAAGAGTAACACTGCCAAAAACCATCCTTATCCAGCAGCCTCAAAATCTTTGCCAAATGTTATTAATTAGGCTATATAACAGTCCATGAAGTAATTAGATTTTGTTGCACCTTTCTCACAGAGGGATAAATTAAACAAGCAAAGGTAAATGAGTTCCTTCAGGTTACACAGTGAGTCATGGTCTAGTCTCCAGCATTATTAGCCTGTGTTCTCTGACCATTATTTTTTTTCTTGCCAATGCATCTCCTGGGTGTCGTGTCCTCCCCACATTCCCAGGATGCAGGGTTTGCACGCAAGGACATCAGTGATAGTAGTGCAGGGACAGGCCTGTAGCATAGGCAGCAAGTGTTGGRGAATATGGGGGATTTATAATATGTTGAAGAGACTGGTGAACAAGCCCCAAAGCCCATGCTAGCAGCAGTTGCAGTGGGCACTGGGAGTCTGAAGATGTCTCATTATTTACTGATTCGCATTGATTCSTATTGTTACTGCTTAGTGTAGCTCTGGAGCAATAAAGCATCTCTCTTCTAGCCATCTGAATGTGTTTAATAAATGGTAAATGCCAAACTGTGCAACTGAGAACCGTTTTGCCGGACAACTGYGTGCCTAGAGCCAAGCTGAGCCTTAAGAGTGAGGCTTGGGGGAGTTCAGACCCACAGGGGGGTTCACTGATGGCCACAGTGTGGGCACCCACATCACATCCCAGACTGCTGACACCCACTTGTGAAAACAAGCTTGGAAAAGATTTCTTATTCCTTGTGCACCCAGAGCAAGAAAGCAACCCACAGCACACCCATTTCCTGGATCACTTAATGCAACAGACACTTACCCAGAGCGCTGGGCACTGCTCTCATGTCCCCACACACGGACACAGAGGGCTCAGGACACAGCGCAGGGCTCAGCTGCCCCTGGGCTCCCCCTTCCCTGGTTTTCCGCAGGGAAGCCCGGCCGCGCTCCGGGCTCTCCCGTGGCCAGAGGGACGGAGCGTTCACCACAGAGCACCCTGCCCCGCAGCGCAGGCTGCACTGTCATCAGACGCACTCTATGGTCAGCACCTCAAGAGCTTGTATTTGCTATTTGCATGATGTAATTACCTAATGAAAATAATAATTTAACAAATGCAAGTGTTGGGAGTTCTGCTGTTGCTTCTTATGTCAATTAGGAGATATTTAGCAATATGTTACAAAATGGATGTGTGTATTTCAGTGCTCGATGTAAGAGGTTGTTTTGATTTGGTGGGGATAAAAAGGGAGCTGTTGGGAAAACCTCTTTCATAAGAAAGAAATATTTAGCAGTATCTCTTCATCCTGTGGCTCATTYGGTAATGTAGAAACTGCAGCACTTCATGGTATTGAAATTAAGAAGAGTCATGGTATTATTATCTTTTCAGAGAAAATTAGATATTTAATTTAAATTCAAAACCTGAAATGATATGTGTGTGAGGAGTTTGAAGCTGAATTTAGGAGAGGTAACTATGAATCACTGTTATTAAAATATGATGACATATCTAATTTTCAGGTACAGAAGAACATTTATTTTAGCCATTAATCTGTTTAYAAGAGTGGATATTCTTTTTATTTAAAGTACATTTCAGAAGAAGTAGCAAGAAATCTAGAGTTAAATTTAGGAATCAAAACATGCCAGATACCTTGGCTTGTACCAAACCTTCAAGACAGGGTGATCTTTCTTACAGGCTTATTTGTGTGCTTTTCTTTKTTTTCACTGGCTCTCAGATAATCCYGTTGATRCTGCCTGATCCCGAAATAGCTGCTCTGCAGACAGAGAGGCTCGAAGGAGCAGGAGCAGGAGAGYCTCGAGCGTCATGACTGTTGGAGAGGCGTCGCTCCGGCAGGYTGGAGCCCTGGGTGAGCGAAACACGCGGAGCCTCGCGCACCACGGGCACCAGGGCCTTGGCACGAGCCCGCCGTGTGGCTCCCCTCCCACAGCAGCGCGGGGACCAAGGTGTGAATTGCAAAGCAGGGGCGAGCGGGCTTCCCGAGCGGCRCCCCAGTGGGAGCTCACCGGGCTCCAGCCCGGCCCGGAGCGTCCTCGATCCACGGCTGCCACCTGCAACTCAGCGATAACAGAATTTAAACAGTTCCACTGGATGTTGCAAGGCTTAATTGGGGTTGATAACGTCGTCTGGACTCCTTATGTGATACAGAAGTGCCRCCTTTGAGGTACTGCCGCTATGGAGCATGTTGCTGGCAGTGCTGCCCGCCTTTCATAGTCTCTGCAAACTCGCTTGCTCCCTACAATACTTGCTTTCCTCATCAACACTCAGCCTTGGTGTCCTTGTGTCGCTTGGACACCTTCTAATTTGCTATGGAGCATGTTGCTGGCAGTGCTGCCCGCCTTTCATAGTCTCTGCAAACTCGCTTGCTCCCTACAATACTTGCTTTCCTCATCAACACTCAGCCTTGGTGTCCTTGTGTCGCTTGGACACCTTCTAATTTGCATTTCATATTTTGATTCCTGGGAACACCAATTTTCTTCTGCCACGCTGTAGAGCTTTCTTATTTTTCTTTTTTATTTTATTTTTTAATGAAACCTAGCAACCATAATGTAAATTGGAAATAACTACAGCCCATTAGACTGTTGAAATCCCCGGAGACTTGAATTATTCACTATTAACAGAACTCATATAATTATAGGTTAAGATATCACTTAGGCATTTAGCATACATCATCTCCACTGATAATTTTTAGCTCTTGATTTGTATTAGTAACCTCAGCTTGTGAAATTAAAGGAGATGCCTCCAATTAGCCTAAATTTGCCATTCAGGAACACATCTCTGGCGGGATGATGCTCCTAAGTTTAGAACATCCAGGCAGTTTCATCTGAGTGACTGCGGCTTTATCACAACTGCAAGATAAGACACGTTATTATAAACGCTTCTGTGGTTTTCCTAGTGGCAGAAGCAGAAGGGTAAAGCTGCTTTTATACCAGCCCAAAGGCACAAGAGATGGCAGCACCACAGGCTTCTGCCTCTGGATTAGAGCTTGCAACCAATGTATGGGCAGCTGAGTCAGTGAATGGGATCCACAGAAACAAAACACAGAGCCTAGAACCATCTGGAGAAGTCAACAAGAAAATTGAGATAGATATGGAGAGACAGATATGACGTAGATAGTAAAAAAGAAATAAACATTCCCCTTCATCAGACCCTTGTCTCATCGCGGGGTTAGGACACTTCTGTTTGTCCCTTTAAGCACATATAGCAATGTGGAAAAGCGGGGCTGGGTGCTTGGCATGGTCCCTTCCAAGTGTGACGTTTGCAAACATTGCCCTTCCCAAGAGGAATTTTGGAGTTAAGCCGTGTGAACCACCTTCCCAGCTGAGCTCCTTTGTGGGCTCTCCCCCCAGACCTTCGAAAATTCGTGACATTACTGAGTATCTTAATTCCAACTGAGTGACCAGAAAAGCTGGAGAGATAGATAGCTGTAAGTTCACATAATTGCACATTAAAATACGAGCACTCCCTRATCGGAAGGAGCTTTCACTGGCTGATCAGTGATCGTGGCAGCAGGCTCTCAGCAACCACCAAGCAGTTTAATTCTCCCACAGGGGTCAAAAACAGCACTGCAAGTTCTCTGCTATGACTCAGCTTTGTCCTTTTCTTCTGAGTTTGCTGACTTTGTTTGCTAAAATATACGATAAACTCTTACTCGGTTAGGAAGGGAAGATTCCCACTAGCCATCTGTATATTTGTTATGCCTTTGGTACTTGCTGTAGATGATTAGCTCACTCTGCATAATCTTAGGTAACCACATTTTCAATTTGGCAAGCCCTTTAAAAACATGTATGCCTAAGAAGATGTTTTATGGTTTTGGGCAGATATTTATGATTGCATTCCCAGGTGCGAGGCTGCAAGTTGAAGTCGTGACCAGCGATGSACAGCTCTGACACTGCTCTCTTCTCTCTGCATAAAATCCAGTTAAATGCATTGCAGTAAATAGCAGTGAGCTTGTTAATGAAGAGCGATGCAGTGCGTTTGGTAGCTGCATAATTGTGTCAAAAATAAAATCCCAAAAGCAATTGCTCATATCACCAAATATCTACATAGGAAAGCCCTGGGCAGTAAGAAGTCCTCTTGTCAGGATATCTGCTTATAAATTTATAATGGCAGCCACAACAGAGAAGGGAGAAAGCAYTAAACTGGAAAATGCTATTAGAAATTGTAGTAGAATACAAATTATTCAAAGCTTAGTCATGACTCATGCAGAAAAGCTCGTTGCAAAGTATGGATTTTACTGAAAACAATCAGAATCAAAAGATTACACTACTAATACCTTGCTTTCTGTTGAACCCAGAACAAATAACAAAAGGCAAATATAGAAAAAAAAAAAAAGGCATTTTCAGATTACAGCGCATTAAAAGCTTTTTTTTTTTCCCAATTTCCTCTCATCAAGYAGATTGAACTCCATCATAAAAAACCTTTTGTCCTGTAAAACACTCACTATGGTGCGTATATGCTTACGGTCAGACCTCTAAAACCATGTAGGTGCCTCAGGCTTACTCTGTTTCACGGGAATCGATGCACTTATCTTTCCTGTGTCTGTATTGCTTGTCCCTGCTGCCAGAATTATTCTGTATCTTATATAAAGGGCCTGCTGTCTGACGTAAGATGCACGAATAGCTACGAGAGTCGAGGCCAGAGCTCAGGGTCCTGCTACCAGGCTGGCTGCCTCGACCCCTCGCGCGAGCCCCGCGACTCCGGCAGCCCCAGCTGCACGCAGGCCGGCCTCAGCAGCCAAGGAAACATCCCCCTCTTTCCCAGGCTGCAGCCTCAGCGCTCGGCTTTAATAACAGGCATGAGCACTCTCCCTCCTTGCCGGGGCTTATCTCAGAAGCCCTGCAGATTGCGCTTTAGAGCTGYCAGATGTGAAGGAGTCAGGATTTCTCTCCTCTGCTCTGGAATTTCAACTCCAGTTATTCAGAACAAAGACTTTTCTCACTCTAATTAAACACCTTTTGCCCAAAGTTTTGACTCTCTGTATTGCTGCACAATCATTTAYTTCAGGAACTGTAAACACCTTTTTCTGCACGCTGACTTGTGAGTGACAGTCGGTCACGCGCTTGCCTCTCCTCCCTGGCTAGACCTCAGGATTTCCAGAACACCCATGGAGACCAATCTGAAAGAGATCTCCTGCCTGCATCATCCCAAACGCCTGCTTTTTAACACGTAAGTGGCAGAGGGGTTTCCCTTCTGTCCCCGTGGCACCCACATGCCAGAGTGTTACAAGTAAGTTGTATGGACGTGGAGGTAAAAGCAGGATCAGGTTTACTGTTTGCAYGGTTCTGGACTTCTCCCCGGGTTGCTTTTCTCGTTATTCTGCCCTTTTCTAGCCAAGCAGCCTTTGAATTGCGCCAGTTCAACCTTTCCCTGCAGACATCCCAGTCCCCTTGCACCAGCAGCCTGGGAAACCTCTGCCACTCCCGCTGCAAGTGGGAATCAGAGCACAAGCATGGAAGGTGGGGGGGGCTCAGGAACACAAATTTCACCTTTCTGAGTGGTTAGAAGACAGGCTGACTGACTGCAATAACAACTGAGCTACTGTTTCATAGAATCAYAGAATGCTTAAGGTTGGAAGGGACCTGTAGAGGTCATCTAGTCCAACCCCTCTGCACACGCAGGGTCTCCTAGAGCATGTGGCACAGGGTGATGTCCAGGCGGGTTTTGAAGATCTCCAGAGAAGGAGACTCCACCACCTCTCTGGGCAGCCTGTTCCAGGGCTCTGTCACCCTCACTGTTAAGAAGTTCTTCCTTAAGCTCCTRTGGAACTTTTGGTGCTTCAGTTTGTGACTGTTTCCTCTAGTTCTATCACTGGCCACCACTGAGAAGAGGCCAGCCCCCTCCTCCTCACTCCCTTTCCTGAGATATTTATATACATTAATCAGGTCCCCTCTCAGCCTTCTCTTCTCCAGGCTGAACAGGTCCAGCTCTCTCAGCCTTTCCTCACAGGGCAGATGTTCCAGRCCCCTAATCATCTTTGTGGCCCTGCGCTGGACTCTCTCTAGCAGCTCCACGTCCCTCCTGCACTGGGGAGCCCAGAACTGCACACAGKACTCGAGGTGCGGCCTCACCAGGGCTGAGTAGAGGGGCAGAATCACCTCCCTCGACCTGCTGGAGACRMYCTGCTTAATGCACCCCAAGATCCCWTTGGCCTTCTTGGCCACGAGGGCACACTGCTGCCTCATGGTCAACTTGTCGTCCACCATGACGCCCAGGTCCCTCTYTGCGGRGCYGCTCTCCAGGAGGTCAGTTTATCATGCTGGCGGGGTTACTCTGACAAACTCCTCCTATGTAATTAGCGCACTTTCTGCCTGGAAAACACGCTCTGGTTTGGCGAGCAATACAAACCATAACAACACCAAACCCGTTTTTTGCTGGCATAATTGCGTCCACACTGGGGCCTTTGTTGCAGCAGAATCTCTTGGTCATAAGAATCTCTTGACACAATGCAAAGCAATGAAGTACAAAGTGGAACCTCCAACCCTGCCTGTTGGGCGGCTGTAGCTGCGCTTCAATGTGCTCACAGGAGGGCCGGGTAGGGCTGTTGGGACCGCAGCTCAGTAGTCAGCACAGGCAGAGATGAATCCCGCTCAGCATCACGTCACCTGACCGTGTTTCTGGTGCCATGTGAGCTGATTTGATTTCTGCAGAGCTGTGGGTGAGYTGCGACCATTTTATCTGCCTTAAAATATACCAGGTATTAATAGGGTCAGTGGGGAATTTGCTCCACCTCAGACTATTCTTCCCTGGGCCTTACCTCCGTATTTCTTCCAATATATATTACGTGGTTGCCTTCTCAGTAACATGTGCTAAGTGTAATTTTTCCTTTTAGATATCTCCTACTCATTTTCAATTTTTGACACCATGAAATGTAAACATATCTGACCTACCCGGGAGAAAATATCTGTCACTTTGATTGATACTTTGTTAAATCTTCAAATATTGTCTCCCTAAAATTTTTTGAACAGCTTAAATTGAAGTATTTGCAAGCATTAACATAGTTAATCATTTAAAAACGACATTAATATATCTTCTTAGTAGAGAATCAGTTGCTAAGGGATATCATTAGCCACACACACAATGGTTTCCCTCAGTAGATTGTAATTCAACATTGCATTTCTAATAGTGAACCTCATTTAAATTATTTTTCTTTTATATGACTGTTGCTAGGTTCCCTCAAAAATGCAAACATGCAGAAAGCAACAACCCAGGTTTGGAATACTGACAAGGTCAGGACCTGAAGAAAATTTCTTGTTAAATCATATACAAAAACATCGTCCCGCTCTCCTAGTGGGTTTTATCCCCTGAACTCCAAAGCACATCCGCTAGCGAAAGGCTGGAACCAGATTTGCCCTGGAAGCAGCAAYAATGTGTTACTGAGGTTGGAGGAGGCAGGTTTAGGCTTTTCACTGAGTAGAAGAGAAGCTTCATCCAAGGTGCAACTAATTCCACGGTGCAACACGGACCAGCTCAGTGGGCCCTGCTTATTTGGCAGACTGGGAAGGGCCCTTCGTTGGGCTCCCAGTGCTGCTGAGCAGCTCATGAACAKAGCACACTGAGTCCTGGCAAAACCACTGGCAAATGTGAATAGACAAAGGGGTGGCCCATGTTGGGTTTAAGCTKGGGCACTGTATCTTTACTACAGAGAATATCAGCGGATTCCTAATTGCCCCCGACTGGGATTGTGCCTCRTCCAGGGCAGGTACAGCAGCTCACAAGGTGTTTGTGCAGTGCCCAACAAAGAGCCTTGATAATGTTACYGTGACCTCTGGAGCTGTAAATTAAAATAACTGCATGTGAAAYGACCTCCACCAGCACCAAGTGTTACAAACTAGACAAATCTACAGGCTGGAGGTGCAGCGGAGCCTCAGCAGGTGCTTTTGCTCCTGGGACGTGCAGCAGACTCCATGCATGGCAAGGCTTCCGCAGAGACGAAAGAAAGACAGAAATATTGCTGTACTTCACCATCGCTTTTTTGACCGCAGGATCACTAAAGGAGTGGCTGCTATTCTACTCCAGGCCACAGAGTCTCATATTAAATAATGAAATTCTTGCTTCGCTGCTCAAGCAAACAGACCCAAGAGCGTTTTTATAAAAACAAACAAAAGCGATGCAAATGCAAGCTTAATGCTAGCACTCAGCCCACATGCATACTGCACCCAGTGCTTTTACTTTGATGGCAGGCTGAAACCAGAATATAAATAGGCCCACACAGCCATTTAAGGTCAGTCCTGCTAAGCTAACAGTGGGGTTTTCTCTGGCCATGAATTTACCATTTATCCGTGTCAATCAATATCACCACAGGAGAATATCGTCTCCTCTTTGCTCTAAGTGTGTGTTGTTATCCTCTGCAGCACCAACTGATTTCCCAGTAGAGATAATAATAAATAACCCTCCTAGGACTGATAAAATGCATCTGCAGTTTTCTAAGCAGGCAGATGCCTATGAAAGGCAGGAACTGGCTTATTAAAAGAGTGCTGCAAACTTTTGCAAAATATTTTTAAATGTGATAATTTAGGTGAAGAAGCAGGAACTTGATGATTTCCTTGTGCTTATGTCCCTTCTACCTCCAGGCTGCAGTGACCGAAGGTTTTTTCCTACCTGACAGGAAAGGAGAAAAGAGGCCGTTTTCAGGTATTTTGTGAACTACTGACCACAACGGAAAGCTCCAGCACTGAGATTACGTGTGGATTAAATACCTCTTTCAGCTCTCACCTGGAGATGAGACCTTTAGACCAGAGCAGAGAGGGAGAAACATGGGCACTTCACCCATTCTGTATCTGTTTTATGAAAAACATGTTCAGGCAGATCCTCTGCCTGGATAAATTGTCAGAKTTTGGGTCATTGATTTCAGAGCAATTACCCTCATTTACCCTGCAGAGGAGTCTACTAATAGAGCTCATGCACATCGATGCCAGGCTGGAGCTCTTGTGAGCACTGCCTATATTTCTTGAACATGACTTTACTGCAGATTAATTGTCCCATCTTTTAAAGTTACAAAATAGGCTTCTCAGATGAATTGCATTGGATCTCTTCCCCCATCCTCACACTATACCAGACTTGAAATTCATTTCATAGTTTCATTTATTGGAACAATTTATGTTTTTTATAGTGCTCTATGTCATTTTTTTTCTCGAAAAATACTTTTAAAGGGTCTTGTTTTTAATTATTTTCCTGAGCCTGTATTCACTAATACAGCCTCAAATTCTGATATTTTGTCCTTTTCAACCTCTGGGTGATATGAGAAGAATACGCCACAGTAGAGAATTCTCATTTAACTGTAAACTTGTAACTTTCAGCTATAAAATCATCCAATCTCCTAGTAAGATACATTTCACCAAGAAATGACACGCTAGATATCAACTCAAAGGCAAAAACATAAAATGCATGTCATTGCCTATTAAAAATATAGACCTTAAAAAAAAAACCTTCAARAAAGAAAAGAAAATTTGTTGCAATCTTATTGCAAACGAATAAACTCTTCTATTGCTCCACAGCAGGTAAGCACTGAACAGACTTTCTGATTACCAAATTTAACTAATTAAAGTCTTCTCCAACCTGATATGAGTACTTAGTTAATCAAAGGAGTTGCTTGATTTTCATGTTAAAAAGCATCAAGGTCTACTGTAATTAATTAAAAGTAGTAATAGATAATTCGGAATGTCTGGGGTTTACATATATTCCTTGAATATTTAAACACTGGATTAAAAACACACACCCTGCTCCAGATCTGAGCACAACATCCCTGTTTCCCTGCCCCACGGTCTGCACTGGCCTGGCTCAGAGTGCCATTAGTGCTTCGTATTAACGGGCTGCCACACACCTTTTCATCTGCCCACAGTCTTTAAGACATAAAACATATTAAATTAGTATATATTTTATATATATTACATATTTTATATATAAATTAACCCCCAAGCCCAGAACATCTCAGCCACAGTGGTAAGTAGCTTCTTGTCATCTACCSAACCTGTTTTCTCCTGGCAAATAAATATTTCTTTGGGGAAAGAGGTAGGGAAAACTTACTGATCTACAGAAGTTAATGTCAGATGATGTGGGCSATCGCACCGACCTCCCCAAAGCCACTTTATTGCCACCTGCCCTACKTTTCCAGCAGCTTCACAACCCGGTCTCTTGTCAGCAGGTTTGCTTAAGGAATGGGCAASTTTTTCAAGCAGCCACTTCTTTTGCAGACACCTATCTCCATCATTAGAAATTCCAGGCTCCTTAGTGCCTCTGGCTTCACCGGGGATCCAACACAYGTTTGTATATGTAAGGAAGATTGGGTGTTTTTATAAGTGGGTGAAACAAAGAGCTGACTGTGGCTTCAAGGGAGAAAGTTCACTCAGCCAAAATCTTGTGATCATAAGGGAGAGGAAAGGAAATTTCACCTGKGTTGAATGCTGGCTTTGAAGAACAGAAAACACAAAGCATGCCTTGGCTTGAAGAATAAGCCACGATGTGTTCTAAGGAAGGCTGCCGCCTCAGATAAGYGGTCGCGTGGATCTTTTTCAGCCAGCCTCATGCAGAGGAATTTCCTTCCTTCCCTACTGACCAGGTGACGGTGAGATCAGCTCTGAGTCTTCGGAGAGAGCCCTGGAGCCAGCTTGCCACACGCCTCGTTCTCTTCCCAGCTCAGGGTCCCAGATGTGGCTCTACTGCAAGGGATTCCTGAATAAATAACCACAGTAATGGGGAAAACACACAGGAGCAGGGAGGGAGAACTGTGATACCATTCTCATTAGCCTGACATTTTTGTCTATTCCTTTKTTCCTTTTTCCTTCCAGTTCTGCACTGTTTTTTCCCTTCTCTCCTCCCACGTAGACAGCATTCCTTTCCATGGACTTCAGGTCAGGTCCTATGATACATTTCTATTCCTTTACACTTTTAAATCTACTTGCTCTGCAACTTCGTGCCRTATTTTTCTTGTTCGGGTGAAGCCATGACAAAACTTGGCTCTTTGGCCTCGTTCCAGAGAGGGATTAATCCTCTCCCCTGCCAGGAAAAGCTGGCCAGCTCAGCGACGGAGCCCTTCAGAAGCTGGGCTCCTCTGAGCGCAGTTTTCCCTGCTGTTATGCAGCTACGTTATGCAGTACAGTCTATTTCTTGTTCCTAGAGGGAATTGCGACCACAGAAATGTGGTGAACTCTTTGCTTTCTCAGGAAGCTGTGCCTGAGGGCTTTTTTTGTTTTGTTTTGTTCTCAGTTTGATGCACTTGCTTTGCTGCTATTTTGTGACAATATATAAGTTCTGTATATTCACAAGATTTTAGGACTGTTTACTTTTCAAACTGCGTTTACTACATTTTCAGTTTAACCCAGGCCAGATAAACCTGTGACTCACAGCCCCTGCCTGCATGAGTCCCCGGCCCAGAGTACTGAAAACACTAGGGGAGTCTAAATGTAYGGCTCAGAGTCAGTATTCGAAGAGCCCATTCCATTTTCAGCAAAGAAAAGGTCCTTCTCTCCTGGTTTAACCTAGTATGTAATAATAAAGAAACAAACGAGAAGGAAGCAAAGAATAGCTTGAAATAACTTTCTCCTCAGCAAACACTAAAAGACTATTAAGAGACTCTGCTAGGATTATTTACTTGAGGAGTAAATAAACCAGCAATATGAACTCCCATGTGGCAAAGAGTGAAAGTAGAAACCTGGAGCAAGGAATCCTGTCTGTATGTACCACATGATAGACTATTTTATCCTGAAAACAGTGAGCTTGAAGAACATTTGAGATTCTGGTGGATGATCAGCCCCTGAGATGGCGCTTTGGCCAAAGAGATATGGTCAATGKTTARAGCAGTGCRGAAGAAATCAAGGAAGGGGGTTCTTTTTCYTCTAAATTGATCAGTACTAAAATACCTTTAGACTCCCAAAGAGCCTGRGCTTCAGAGAAACAGGTTGCCCATGACTCTGCACATTAGCAGTTTCTGTAGCTCCACCAAAGCCAGCTCACTGACAGGGCCCAGGGGAGGCTCCAGATCAGGGATTTTCTATCGGGGAGAACCGAAGTACACAATGCAGGGGCTCTGATACACCCATGTGTCTTTCCCTCCCACTTTGACTTCTTACTTGCTTTGGTATCAAAGATCTTCACCTTGCCCTGCCCAGGTTCCAGCTTGTTACCGTCAACTCCWGCACAAACGCATTCAGTCCTTGGGAGTCCCACGGGAGCGTGAATCTCCCTGCTCCTTCACAGCTTCAATGCTTTCGTCTCCTCTGGTGGAGCTGCCCTGGAGAAAGGCTGCTTTCAGCACTATCCAGAGAAGGATCAGCACTTCCCCACGATAATACTCTCAAAGTAGGGTGCTCTAGGTCACTGTCTAAAGCACACAGAACCGAACCAGGAAATCCCCTACAAAGGGCAGGGTATTGTGCCACAGCAGGGAAACGCTCACCCATGACAAGCGAGTCTCTCATCTGCRGCAATTCCTTCTAGCTGCGTGTGCACATCTGTCACGCAGTCTCTATATTTGCTAGGAGTTTTATAAATATCTGAGCCCCTAAGCAGATTTTCCCTTCAAAACCTGTGGCCCAAATTCTCAAGAACACATTATGGTCCCTAAAATGGACAGATGTGCATGCCTGTGTGCCCTTGCCTGACAGCGCAGCTGATGAGCTGAGTTGTGATGCCTTTGCATATGGATCAGTGGGAAGCTACCCAAATATGACCATCAGAAAAAGGTGCTCCAACAGCTTTCTTGGCTTGCTGGCCAGGGCTACCATGCAGGCAATGCCGCTCATGTTGGTTAATTCTGCCWAGAGCACGTGCTAAGGGGTTATGCCTAGAACTCAGCAGCCACTTCTCTGGCCTCCTCAGGTCTCCAAGATGCCCCCAGTTATGGCAGACGATGTCTCTGCTTTTGGATCATTTGGATACAAGAGTTTTGTTAGAAATGCACAGAGCAGCCACCTCATCCAAGGAAGGTTTCTCAGCGTGAACGTTTCAGCTTCAAAGGCTGTCAAATGCGTATCACTGATTTAAGGCTCCAATAAAGCTTCTAGTTTCTTCAGTGGCTGTATATATCCATACTGCTATTATTGTTCCGTGTACCCAGCACGAGTTAACTGATTATAGTTAGCAGCTTGCCATATGCCTGTAAATTATTACACTGTCATCTCTGGAAGAAGTATTGCTGAAAAAGAATGACATGGTCCTTCCTTTTTAATTTATTGTCCTAATAAAATTAATTACCCAATATCCAGCTCCTAGAAAACTCCTCAGCAGAAATAAAATTGTAGAGATGATCTATTCTTATCAGTGGTAAATGGAAGAAGGAATGAGTCATTGCACAGGCTTTGATACAAAATACAAATGACCTTGGAAGAGCAATCAAACTTTAAAATTCATTTTTCATAGAACTCATCAAAATGAATAGTTGGAAGGGGTTGCATTGATTCGAAAGTATCCCCACTCTTTTAAGTAATCTTTGCTTTAATGTAGTTTGTGGTTGTTCCAAGGTGCATRAGACAAGGAGTGCCTGCCCAGGGCCGTCACCCTAGTTTCTGGGAGTCTCATGTCCATGACATGTCATTGTCAAATGAACGGAAATGCAGMAAATCTAATCCAGCATTTGCTTTGGGTTTGGCACCCATTAAAAAGACACTTCCCAAGGAAGTTTATGACACTGAGCCATGATGTCACACAGAATTAGGGGGAAAATTCTCAATAAATCAAGTTTGGCAGTYGCTTAGCAATTCAGGGCAGCACACCACCACTACGGTTACGGCAAGATATCAGGCAAATGTAAAGAGGATGGTGAAGAACCTTGGGCTCCTGGGCATAGCCATGAACACCAAGATGGTTCTTAAACTCTTCCATCTGCGGAGCTCCATGAACAGGGGAGATTTCCCGGAGGCTGAAGGGAGGGACCGCACTGCCTCCAGCACTGCGCAGAGCAGCGAGCACTGCAACATTTTCCAGTGTTTTGCAGCTATTTTCAAARAGTTTTGAAAGGAAAAAAAAGTCAGAAATATTAAATCTTATTTCATGCCACATCCGAGTCCATATCTGTGCCACAAGAGATAGAGCAAAGATATCCAACTCGGTGAATAAGGACTGTGATATTTATGAGTCTTCAGAGGATCTGTGGCCATCAAGAGCACCATCATAGCTTTGCTGCTAATTTGCTAGGGTTAAGCCACTTACACAATTTGTTCTCCCTTATTCCCACAGGCAGAATGAGGACAATTTTAATGACTGCTCTTCCTAAAAAATACTGATTTAACGAGCTAATGTTTTTTTCTCCCCACACTCTCGCTCTACATATGTATATAAACATACAACATTTGTTGAACAGTTATCACAGGGGAAAGAGCACTGGAGGACAGTGAGAGCATGAGCACTTACAAAGGAAGGGACAGGATAAAGCCGTTTTATCAGAGATGGAGCTGACGTCCAAATGCATCTAATCTTACAAGCCAATTACGGGCTCACAATTGCGTGTCCTGGCACTCGTCTAAAGCCCCAGACATGGCAGAGTCACACAGGGTGTTTGCTGCCTTCCAGACCCTGGGAGCGCGACTCCCTCGTCTCCTCCAGCACATCCCATCCCTGCTCGTAYGGCTTCTTCGCACACAGTTGCCACTACATATTTTAAAATCTCCCTTTATGCCAGAGGTGCTCAATGAGGTCAAGTGTCTAATGGAGGAGAGCGCTAGAGACCGCTGTGCTTCAGCCCAGGCTGGTTTTCCATGGCAGTTGAGCTGATAAACTCCACCAAAAATGATTATAAAACGCAAGGTAACCAACTCAAGCATTGTAAAAGCAACTTCAGTCAGCCCAGGATGATTTATACTTTGAGGATCCAGCCACAGGAGCAAGCTTGCCAAGCACAGCTTTTCCTTTTAATCTGTGTTCCTTACAGAAGCCAGTCCAACCCCTGGTAATGTCCTCTATTAAATCCCCCCCTTCCAGCTCAGGACTTCCTTCCTTTTGCAACAGCAGTAGGAAAATGTGCCCAACAGCATCATACTCATCTGAAAAAGCAAGCTAACTGCCCAGATCTATGATTATTATTTTGATTTGCGCATTGTACTTATCAAAGAAGCTTGAGACCCATCTACAATTCATAAGGAAACATATTTTTCAAATCCATCTGAGTTGACGTGTTTAGTAAAGAACACTTTCTGACTCACTGAAATCAAGACTCTCTTCAGGAGAAGAAAGGGAAGAAAGGGAAGAAAGGGAAGAAAGGGAAGAAAGGGAAGAAAGGGAAGAAAGGGAAGAAAGGGAAGAAAGGGAAGAAAGGGAA
>PTEX01000058.1:1905156-2029627 GCA_003342815.1 Eudromia elegans
GAAGAAAGGGAAGAAAGGGAAGAAAGGGAAGAAAGGGAAGAAAGGGAAGAAAGGGAAGAAAGGGAAGAAAGGGAAGAAAGGGAAGAAAGGGAAAGATGGGGGAAAAACAGGCTTTGCATCTTACCCAGAACATTAGTAAGCTTCAGACAGGGGTAGTGCATGCACTGAGCAGCACTTGCCTGAATCCACAGCATGGCAGCAGCAGTGACCCCAAGTCTTATCCTCACAGAAGTTTTAAACACATCCTTTACTTTGCTCCTTTCATTAATTCCATTAAAATCAACTATTTACATGAGTAAACATGCATGTGTGATCAAATAAACCTTCATGGTAGGATCAGGCCCCTGCACTAGAGTTTGCAAGATAGCCTTGCTAACCACAGGTTTGCCAGAATGTGCAACTCTATGCTACTAACTGAGATACACATTTCCATCCATTTTAACAAACAAGTGCTGCTAACAAGGTCATATCTGTACTCAAACATAACATGAAGTAACATTAATGACACATCATTAATAACCTTTGGGCAGAAACCCTTTAGACGTTGGCAGTAATTCAAGAAACAGGCACAAGTTGCAGTAAGGTGCAGTTGATATGTTGGGGGTCTGTCCTTCCCTGTGAACCTCATACACCCCAAGCTGGACTGCTCCTCTCCTGAGTGCTGCCTYCTTGGCCAGGCCCGTGACCCTCTGCTGTCATCCCCACTGCGGGGGTCACACCACTCTTTCCTATTGGCACCTCTGTGGTAACACAGAGCCCTCCAGGAGCTACRAAGTGATGGCAGCTCCATGGGAAAATGCCCGAGGCAGACACAGAAATACAGGCGGCTGCTCAGCCACAGACACAGCGGGGCCTGTGTTTATTCTCTGCCTTGTGGTCACTAAGGGGCCCAACACAGCAATRTTTTTCTTATTACTTTCTTTGCAGCACTTAATTTCATTAGGTCTATGGCTTTCATACAAAAATAGAGTGCTCCTCGCAGATGAGGAAAATATGCAGCAAAACATTTCAGGGCCTTTTTTAGGCATCAGTTTCTTCTGATTATAAGGCAGGCCCTGTACCCCTTTGGTCCATACACAAGCTTGGCTGCAGCACCCAGGGCGAGGGCAGCTCAAGGGGCCCTCTCGAGGCACGGACGAGCCCCACAAGCCCCGGCCCATGGGGTGAGTGGCACAGGAGMCACTGCAAGGGTAGGAGTGGGGTCACCCAACCCCTCACCCCAAAATCTCTTCACTCAGAAAAGCACAAGCTCAACACATGGTCAGGCCCATCCATCAGAGGAACACCAAGGACTGACCTCTGCCGTTTCTCCCGACACCAGCTCTAGAAGAGACTTTTATTTAACTACAACCCCGGCGGGCAAATATTTTGGCCTCAGGTACTTGCAAGCAGCTCGAGGCAGCCTCCTCTCGGGGTCAGGTAAGTGTATACCACTTTCTACCACAGCATGAGGAATAATGTCATTCGATCTCAGTCTTTCTCCCTTTTCTAACGCTTTGTCTGTCTGGCCTCCTCCTCCTGTTACCCAGTGTGCAACATGCTCCGTAAGGTACCCAGCATGCGGAGCCTCGGGAAAGCAGCAATTAATTATTAAACCTGTCCCTATAACAGCCGTGGTGGTGCTGAGACAATCTGTAAGCTAAGCACTGCTGTTTATCTCTGTAACACGGCACCGCTCCGCGAAACATGACAGGGGAGCTACCGTACGAGGCTCTTGTCTGCTTCTCTTTTGGAAGGCTCTGGCAGTGACAAGGAGCCTTTCTGCAAGAGAGTGAGAAAAATAAATAAATAAATAAATAAAAAGGAGAAGGAAACAGAGAAAGAATTAACCTGGCACTGACTTTCAGTACTGTACTTGTCTCTTCTGCTCTGTATGCCATTAGGARCCAGAAATCCTGAGCCAAGTTTGGATCTGTAACCTGCCCTTTGCAAAACAGCTGATTTTTTTTGTGGGGGTTACCCATTCTTATGTGTCATCTCACTCCTTGAGGGGTGAATTTGTCCCTGGAACAGGAATGGGCATTGACAAGGCATGAAAAGCCAGGAGGAAAGTTTTGTGTTCCAGGGTTCTCAAGTGCTGCAAAGGTCAGATGAGCTTGTGGGTGACCAGGTCTCCTCAGCTGCACAGACCTGGGTAAGAGACAGCCAGAGAAGATGGCTATTCCCAAACTGTCATTCTGGTGGATCCCAATGATGCAGCATGGAGACTGCCCTTAGCCTCTGGGATCCCAGTTGTAAYGGGGTGACAAGAACAGTGAAGAAAACCCCAACATCCTTCTGAGCCCTCTTATGCCCCCATTCGAAATGAAAGAAGCAAAACTGGAGCATTAAGGCTGAATAACATTTTTACAAGACARTGACACAGAAATCTATAGACAAGTGCCAGACCCAGACAGACTGCAGAAAGATGCTGCCCTGCAAATACCCTCTTGGGTGCAAACTCTCGTTAGTACACATTGCCTTTATTACTATTATCTCATCATCCACAGTAACACATCTAAAAAGCCCAGGTTCCTTATGGATTTGTGTCTCATGGTCATTTGCGGGTACAAACTGAGGTGCTTTCCTGAACTTTCCTGACATTTATTACATCTCTTCCTCACGAACYCTTTAGTATCTGCTAATGTTTTGCCTTTCTGCTGTGCGACTGCCCGGCTGCGCTCCCCTCCAGCCTGCTGCCTGCTTCCACAGAACGTGCAGGAATCCAATTACCTTCGAGCCCGCTCTCCATCAGCCAAATTACACCRACCACTGCCGCCAACAGTTATTTGAGGACATCGGTAGCATATGAGAAGCCTCATTTCCTGAGGAAATCAGACTAGCAATTCCTGCTTCTAAGAGCTAATCACTTGCAATGGATGCATGAAATAAGTGGGGAAACACAAMGAGAAGATGGCAGAAAGGCTGAGGCTCTCCAAGAACAAACCAAGAATACCCTAGTGCAATGAAATGCCCGTTAGTCACAGCCCATGGCTGACAGCTGGCGTCAGCAAGGCCTCCTGGAGCAGCGAGCGAATGGAGCAGAGCAAGTCAGCAGGGAGGCAGCAAGGTGGATTTTCGTCCCAGGTTTTCTAACAGGTGGAAAGCAGCATGCTAAACACCAGAAGTGCTYGATGGAAGCGCTACTCAGCAAGAGTGAAGGTGCAGTGTGAACTCAGCAGCAAGCAGGCACCTTCCCTGCCTTTGGTCGTGCTGAGCCCCTCCAGCCTCTCCCCTTCCAGACCCTCCCTGCCCCAGTGCCGCGGCCGGGCCCCCGCRCGCCTTCCTGCCGCTTCAGCTGCAGGAGCACGTCCTCACATGCAGGGTCGCCACTGCATTCTACCGGGCAAGAGGGGCAGTCCCTTCCTCACCCCCAGAGCTGCTGGGGGAAGGGGTGTCTGTCCACAGCCTTGGTCTGGGTGAAGCTGTGCTTTCAACCACCTCCATTTCCATGGCACAAAGCTTGGGTTTTAATGTGTATAAGGGTAGACATCCRTGTTGAGACATATCCCAACGTGTTAGTGGCATTGCTTTTGATTTAGGACGCTGCTAGGCTCTCACCTTTCCTTGGTATGGAAAGGAAAAGGTGCCATTGAAAGCAACATGTTAAGCCCATGGCATGCTTTGTGTGACAGGGTCTGGTGAAAAGGAGCAGACCACCAGCACTGGTGGTCAGAAGGTGGGAGTATGGGCCCTGGTGACTAAGAAACATGGGAGATGGGCTAGATTACAGGGGAATATCGGGCTCTCATGCTGGGATAAGCCACCAGGTTGTGCGAGATGCAGTTAGCCATAAGGCAGTGTGAAACTTCACATATTTGGTCATTTGGAGGCAAGCCTGAAACGGATAAACCTGCAAATTATTAGCTGAAGCTCTGAAGAACCAGACATATGCTCTGCCTCTAGAAAACCTTCTGCTCTCCTTCCTCTGCTCCTGTCAGGAGCAGGAGACGATAGGCTGCTCCAAGCGCCCCTTTCCAGCTTTCTCCTGGCAGGGCTCCCTTCCCTTGCTCCAGGAGATGCTTTCCCACTGGCTAAGCCCCATGCTTTAAGGCCCATGCAGGCTCCAAAGCTGCTTACGGACTGCAAAGCAACCTTTCAGACTAGGGACTCAGACCCGCTCTAAGAAATGCTGAAAACAGTTCAGGAACATGAAGCAAATTTGCTGTCTATCTCACAGTTAATTATAGATTAGTTTACAGAATGCACATCCAACTTACTAGGAAGACTCAATCCTTATGAAAAGCTTTTTAATCTTAAAATACTTTTGGCCTCAGCCAGCATCTTCCTTGACCTCCTGGCCATGTATGGGTGTGAGGGAAGGCGAAGGGCGAACATGGTACACGACACTCTTAYGTGTGAACACAGGACACAGGGTAGGCCAAGGCAAACAAGCTCCGAACAAACATGGACAGGCGCACACGCGCGGCGGCTGCCGTGG
Organism: Eudromia elegans; assembly: GCA_003342815.1. Taxonomy (NCBI): domain Eukaryota; kingdom Metazoa; phylum Chordata; class Aves; order Tinamiformes; family Tinamidae; genus Eudromia; species Eudromia elegans. Next base: position 1,909,577 of record PTEX01000058.1, read on the forward strand.
GGTCGGGACCTGTGGAATGGCRGGCGCTGGGGGTGGGACGAACCGCTGCCCTCTCGCCCTGCGGCTCATCAAGTGCCCATCTAGTACCCCTGCTAGCGGCTGTGCCCAAACCTCGGGGTCTTCCTACGGCTAAGGAGCTTGGGCTTCATCTGTGATCTACAAGACACGAGCACTGCAGGCACACAGAGGCTGAAGCTGCTATGCTGAGCCCTAGGTATTTCTAAGGGCATGTGGTTTTTTTTAACAGAAAGAAATAAATACATTGAGGAGCAGCCTGAGCGCTGAGACTGTGACCAAGAGCAAAGCACAGCATGGTTAACCAGCAAATGCCATCAGAATATAACACAATAATATCTTCCCTCTTCTAAAGTCAAAAATTTACTCCCTTGTGAAGCACARAAGTATGCAATTCTTATGAATGCCTATTTTACCTCCCCAAGAAATGCATTAATACTCTGAATAAACCCCCGTGCATCTCTGGGATGAGGAATAGCAAGGGTGAAGCACCCACCTTGCTTTTCCCATGCCTTCCCCAATAAACCGCCTGGAGGCTCTTTCCCCACTTTCCCCCCACTCTCCTCTAGGTTGTTTCACGCTCTCCTTTGGAGGGAGCAGACATCACACACACACACAGCATGGGCATTTCTTGGCCCATGCCCAGCACTTCTGGCCATGCCTGAAGCTCCTGCCCCAGGGGCTTGCGTGGAACTTGCCCCTTGCTCTCACTGGGGCCCAAGACCTGTGGGATGTCAGAGGCTGTTCCTGCATCAGCAGGTCCAGCTGGGGGCCTGTCAAAAATGGCACATCACAGACTGCTGCGTGCTTAAACGGTCACTACAGGAACTATCACTCAGCAGGCCCTAAAAACATCAAATTCAGATCCACTTAAAGACTAATGCTCTCCTGCACCACTGCAAAGGTAGGGGAAACTGCTACAGCCCTCAACTAAMTCTTGTAAATTCAATCAGGTCTGCAATATTCAACAGGGCCAGACTACACCCGCAGCGAGGCCACACTCTTCATAATCATCACAGAGCTAGACAGACACGATGAGGAGCTAATCACAGCTTGGTCTCTGAGATTTTACAAAACAGGCCTCACAGCAACCTTACCTTTATAAACCAAGATTCGGGGGYACAACATTGCTATGGAGCTAACATAAAAATAAGACAGAACCAGCCTCCAAAGACTCAGCACTGGTGAGAATCAAAGCACAGGRAAGAGGCTTAGCTGCTTCCCCAAGCTGGAGGCACRGCTGAGCTGTTACACCACTTTTCARCTCTAACCTCCACGCAGCCCTGACCATAATTGGTCACAGCTGGGCTCCCTCTGGGTGCCTTCAGCTAGAAGCAAGTCTGGAGCATGAAACTGAAAACATGTGTGAACTACAGACCTGGTGAAATGAGTCGCAAGCTGCATTTTTTCATTCTTGGTGTGGTGGTGTTTTAGGGAGCACTAGAGTGTTTCTATCTGGGACTGCAGCATCCTGGGCAAACACTCTTTTTTTATTCATCCAAACATAATTCATGCAGCTGAAGCACCCGCCCCATAGGCTGGGACATAGGGATAACGACAGGCAGTAAGCAAACCCCAACAGGGCAGAACGTGGCAGGCATGATACCTCCGTGGTCCATGGAAGCATGTGCAGTCATACTGCTTTTGATTCTTAGGCCTGAGGCTAGTTATTTATCTATCCTCTGAGCTTAGATTTCCAGGCAAAAGGARCTTTCATTAGAATTTAACAATTTGTCAGGGATATTTCCAGAAGTCAGGCAGTGCGTGTAAGACGTTCCTGGACAAGCATTTTGCGTTTTGAACTTCATCAGARCAGCAGTGCCAGAAGCAGGAGTTAGACGTAGGGCAGCGTGACGCGTTGCAGGAATGCTGCGGCCTCTTCCCTGCACGGCAGACATACAAGGGCAGAGCAGCATGAAGCACCACATAGTCCACAGATTTGCTTATGCATGCAAAACCACCTCTGCAGATTTGGGCAATGYCTATACCCATTGTGCAACAAGGAAAGCTGTGAGGCAGGTTGCTTTTTCTTTAGAATTGCAATTAGATCCCATCTTTCCYCCCCACGCTTTCGTCATTAACTACTCCACAGAAAGCGAAACCACAAGCAACTTTCTTCTGCAAACCAATCAAATTGGCAGAGATCGTGGACAGATTCAGACTCCATAGAGAAGTGTAGGTGGAAATTCATTAGGCTACTTTTCATTCAAAAAGCAACCAAACACAGGGGGAAGAATCAAGGGTTGCAGCGCACTTAGGGATTGGTGGGTGCAGACCCCCACAGGAGGTTGAAGGTTTCTGTTGCGTCATCACCCTTAGAAAAGGGAGGCTCATCCACCCCAAGCTATCATCCACCCTTGCCACAGGCAAGGCAGGTCGCTGTGTCTCAGAGCAAGGACCAGGACCCTGTGTCTGGACCAGGGACCGCAGCGGGGCCCGAGGCTGACCCTCATGCGCATCTTGCTGCTGCCACCTTGGCCCCGTCGGCGAGGAAGAACTCATCGGTGAGTGACTCTTAGGGTTGGTTCTGGAAAGCCAACAACAGTGGGTGCAGGGGCTGTGCAGGCAGCTGCACGTGCAGCACGGGTGATTCCTCCTGCTCAGTTAATTCCTCCCTGTCCGGAGTTCTCTCACCCAGAAAACCGGAGACCAAGAATGGAGGAAGGAGCGGAGATCTCTCTCCTCAGCCCTGCAATGCAAGCTAGCCAGAGAGCAGGGTGGATACGAAGGTTTCGGGCGTTTGTTTCTGGGAACAGGTTAGGAGAGCTCCGAATGCAGCTCCAAGTGCAGTGAGTCATCAGCTGGTCCGCAGCTCCAGCCGGAGAACTTCCCTGTCTCCCAGACATGGAAGCTGGGAATGGGAATGGCACAGCAGGCCTAGGAAGGAGGGTGCAGGGCCAGCCTAGGAGAGCAGTACCCAGCAGCAGTCAGCGAGGGTCAGCAATGCAGCTCCACCGTCATCCTCCTGCCCCGTACCAGGTTAGCAGAAACATCGGCCATCATAGGGCTTGCTTCTAATGGAGACCGAGACCTCAGCTCCGGCACGAAATGGTTGTTCTCAATTTGCCTTCATTTCATTGTGTCCTGGGGAAAAAAAACTGAATGCTGCAGAACTCTGTTGTTTTGTTTCTTCTAGAATTGATCATAATGTTTCAGGTGAATGAAGTCTGCTTGTTTTTCTAATCTGCCTTCTGAGTATTTCTATGACATTACGAAAACAAGGCTTTCACGTAAAAAACTGAAATGCTTATTCCAAGGAAGTCCCCGAAAGTTAAATTAGGAGACTTCATCACTGTCCCAAATTGCAGAACGTGTGGGCTTCTGGGGAGCTCTATTTGCTGCTGGATTGCAGCGACTGYGGTGGGTTATTGTTTTCCTGTCCGGTTCTGATCAATACAGCAATATCCAGCAAAGGTATAGCGAAAAATCACATCCTGTTTCTGCAGTGGTCGAAACCCAATTTCTGAGGTATTTTTAGTGGGAAAAAAGTGTGTTTGCTTGTGTACCTTATTTCACCCATGAGCTAGTGTCAAAAAGCTGGTTTGCATTAGCTGAGCCTGGCTGGAAGAAGTGCTGGGAGGGCCATGCCGCGCAATTTCTCCTAGGGAGCAGCAGGGGCTACCAWATTTCTACCCTGGGGCACACTGGCCCTTTTGAGCAGCATCAGTTCAAAAAAGATGGGCAAAACAGCAAGTTTAGAGAGACCAGGAAAACAGAGCCAGGGTTCCCTTGTTAGCAAGTCAAATCGTGGGCTGACATCAGCAACAACGTGATGATTTTATCAYGAATTTCACAATATTTGGTGTTGTTTATACGGCCCTAGCCTCTGCAACTCCCATCACACRAGAACTGCTATTCTCATCCAGAAGCAAAAAACACTTCCAGCCTCCACAGTTTAAAAGCATTACTAAGCAAGCTTTCCGAGCCCAAAAGGCACGTCAGAAAGCACCAAGCTGATGGTTGAAGACCCCGGAGCTCCGAGCGCGTTCCGGGGGCAGCCTGTGCCGGCGCTGCCCTGGGCTCAGCCGATAGCTGCGGGCTGCTCCCCTCCAGGGGCGAGTGCGGTGTCCCCGGCGGGAGGCAGCTCCGSGGCAGGATCTGTTCTCCGGAGATAAGGGAGCGCCGCGTGGCCGCTCTGCGCGTGGGGCTCTGCGGGATCCACCCTGGTGCTCGGGTTGCTTTCGGTGTGAGAGRCGGAGCTGGGAGACAGAGTAAGGACGGAGCGCAGCTCAGTCTCCAAGGACGGCGTGTGCAGTTGCTCCCGCTCTGTCTTTCCTACCCACCCCCATGGATTTTGTCATTTATCTGGGAGATGTGTCACTAACTGGGAAACGGCGGCATGCGTTTTTATGCACGTTTATGAGTACGCAGGGCACAGTGGATGTGCATGTTTTGAGTGCCCGCCAGCCCGTCAGCCACGCAAGGCAGTGTAAGAGGCAGGAGGAGCAGGAGGCGTGCGGCAGGAGCCCAGCCAGGGCGCATGCAGCCGTGGCCCTGCCCCGACCGCGCCGGGAGGCAGCGGCACCCGATGACGCACGGCCCTGGCAGCCCCRCGGCTGAAGGCAAGGCTATAATTAGGGAGCCGCTCTGTTGTGAAGCGGGCGCTCCAACGCGAGCGGCTGCTGGGGCCAGCGCGCTGCGCTCGCACGGACAGCGGCCTGCTCGTGTCGCCGGGACTGCCGCCCTCGCCRCCGCTCCCCAGGGCGGCTCCGTTCGGAGGGAGGGAGCCTCCTGCACCCTGACCGCCGAATCCCCTCCGCAGGCTGCGCCACCGAGCTGAGTCCCAGCTCACGCCTCACACAGCTCCCATGCTGGCAACTCCCACACGGGCGCGGAGCCAGGGCAGGGGGGCTCCGCCGTGCTCCCGCTGCCCASGCGCGCACACACCGTACGAGGAGAGTGCAGCTACGCCGAGTAGAGGAGAGGAGAAACGAGAACCAGCTCTGCTAATCCTCAGTGCTTTGCTCTGAAGAAGAGGGTCCTTCAAAGGGTTCTCAAAGACCTTCAGAAGTCCCTAGGCCATCAGACCCTCACGTCTGCGGCCCTATACTTTTTTTTTCTTGTTTTGGGGGAGTATTTTGCCCAGTTTTGGACAGAGGGACTACCAATATTACTACAAATAGTGGCTGGACTAGCMTCTTGTCTCCAGCTATTCAGGGCAGGGGAAAATGCATAGGGGAGGACACCGGCCCTTTTGCTCTCATGGCTGTACCAGCCTGAGCCGGCAGGACCCCAGATCTCCTGGGCTCTCCACCTAGCGACTTGTAACAGCCTTGCCTGGTTCCTGCTCCCTTCACCCGGGAAGGAGATAAACCCTCCTTGCCCTGGATGCTGTTGTGCGTGCAGGGGGCCACAAGGAAGCTCCCCCGTGCCGGCCTCGGCACCGGAGGCTGAGGGCAGCGCGCGCSCCGGGAAGGCAGCGCCCTTCGCGCTCGTCCTCTCCTTGTTTGGGCTCCAGCTGGACCCGCTCCAGGGGAGAAGAAAAAGGAGAAAGGGGGAAGCTAATGCCTTTCTAAGACACGTCTGCGTTCCTTGGGCTCCCCACAGGGAGAAGGTCCTGAAGCACCTCCCATTGATTGCCCAGCTCCACAGATAAAGAAATCCGAGGCAGCTGGTGCTAGTGGCTAAACGAAGTGGTGATTAGCCTGCCACAGCAAACAGGCGGCTGGGGCGGCTCCAGGGATGACTGGAGGAAAGTGCACGGGCAAATCGCATAATCCCGGGATTGGATAACTTGCAGGGGCAAACCTGCTTCCCGTCACCCTGAGTCATCCCGGCTCACAAGCGCTTTCATCGCACAGAGGCCCAGCATTCAAGAGGTAAAAAGCTAAAACGACAGTATGAGGTCTCTGCGGGGAAGGGTGTTCAGACCAGCCCTCTGAGCGGAGGTCTGCGCACAGCTCTGGGGCTGAGCAGCACAACTGGGGCCACACGCTTGAGGCGGGCAGGCGCCGAGCGCCACTTTTAGAAGATGACTTGGAATCCGCTGGACTTTCCTGAAGGAAAAGTTTTCCTTCTTCTGGCGCACGCTGACATTTTAAAATTAGCTCCCATCTCAAAATCAGGATGGCAACACACAAAAACATCAAAAGGTCCTAAATCCATCACATTCCTTAACTACATGTTTTCAACTGGAAAAATAAATCCAGGGGCAAACATCCTGAGCTTCCAAATACTCTGAAACGCAACAGGCTTTGAAGTACCATTCTGAAATGAAAAACTCCACTTCAGATAAACTTTTCCTCACCATTTTCCTTCCACAAAATTAAAAAAAGAAAAAGAAAAAAAACCCCAACCCCAATAAGCTTCTACTGGAAAAAAGCTCATCCCTTTCAACAGCATCACTTTTCCTCCCAGGAGAACGCTTTCCTGAGGAATAGGAGCATTCGCTCCCAGAGGCCATGCTCGCCCGCGCAGACCTGATCCGAGGGCGCCGGGCGGTCTCTCCCTGCTGCACGCGGGAGCCCGGCCCTCGAGCAGGTCCCTTCCATGCGCTCCCCTCCTGCCCCCGCCCGGGCCCCGTGGACGCAGGCCGGCAGCACGCTGCTGCGGGGGTGTCCGAGGCGAGGGCAGGGCGCAGGTCCGTCTGCCAGCGCGGCCATGGGCTGTGCAGCCCTTACACAGCGGCTGTGGCCACGCAGCCGGAGCGAGGCGTTCGACTGCCTGCGCCGTCACTGACTCATCGCAGAGCCTGCGGCTCATCACTGCGCCTCTCCGTGCGCAAATTTCATCGTCTTCAGCGCAGGGGTATTGAGACCGGCTCCTAGGATTGTCGGGACACAGAAATTACCCTCACAAACATTTGCAAAATGTTCTAGGTGATGCTTCAGCAAAGGCATCAGGTATTTCCCTGCGGGTTAGGTAGCAGCCAGGGGACTGCCCCTAGTTGTGAGGCTGGTTTATTCACGTACCTTGCACCTGCTGGCAGCCCTGAAGGAGGGCTCAGCTGGGGGAAAGGGTGAGCAGGTTGTACAGCTAGCGCCATGTGAGCAGCAGCAGCAAAAAATCAGCTTGTGTGCAATGGATAAACATCACGCGGAGCAGTGAGAGGCATTTGTGTGATACTCAAACAAGAGCCAGAGAAAACGTTAAGCAGTAGATTCTCGATGATGAGACAGATAACTCAAAAATCCACGTAATGTTTTCAGAGTCCATAGACATTGTTGATTTGGGTTTGGAAAGCATTTAGGGAGCACCAGTTCTGCTATTGCACGTCACCGCTTTGCTCACCTTGTCTGTCTCGCATCTGAGGCTGTCTGGGATCCACATCCAGATGTGGCAACGCCTCAGAGCCCCCAGGAGCTGAGCAGGGAGGGATATTCAGAGCRTATCTGGAATATGATGCTGGTGTTAAGTCTAGAGCAGCCTCAGGAGTCAGTGACCTTGGGGGAGTTTCCACAGTCTGGCCACCGGAGCAGGTTGCCAGGAGTTRAGGAGTCCACATGCAATGCTCCATTTAATGCAAATTCAAATGGAGACCTTAGACCTGTTGGAAGGACACCCTGGACACCAGGCTAGACTGCAATGGTGGTAGTAGCTGGAAACCAAGCTGCTATACAGAAACCAATGTAAAACACAGGTAGACAGGGGAGAAACGGACTATAGAGTTGTGGGTTTTTTCCTGTTTCTATTCCTCAGAGGGTATTGCTAGGTTCTAGGCCCCATTCCCCACATTCCTGTGTTTTAACTTCAATCTATAACACACAAGCAGTCCTAGTGAGCCTACCAGTCTTCCTCTGGCACCTTCCTAAGAGGTACTGTAGGCCAGCGCTTCCATCACCAGCCTATCACCTTTCCCTCGTTCTCTGGACTTTGCAGGAACTGAGGCTCAGCTTTGCAACCAGCAAAGGGTCCCTGCCATTTCAACGCTTTTCCTTGCCTCACYCCACAGGATGACCCAGTTTTGCTGGGGAAGGGCAAAGGGCCGCTGCGTTCCTGCCCCTAGAGGCGGCATTTGCCCGGGTGAGTTTTCTGGTAGTCCTGGGGCAGCTTTCAGTAGTGCAAGGTGGCTGCTGACAGCGGAGCACTACCCAGAGCAACCTGAGGAACCTTCAGAAGACCCTTGACTTGTGCTGTCCCACCGACCTAGAATGTGTCCTCCYCGCCCCTGCAGCTCCCCTGGTTTACATAGATCCAGAAGCTGATTCAGACGAGGATACTCATGAGGCAGCCTGGCACATAAGTCTCCGTGGGGCTCCTGTGACTTCTGCAGGGAATACTGACGACTGCACGGCGTTGGTTCAGGAGTGCTGAAAGTCCACTCTGCTGCACTCACCAGCCAGGAAGTGGTTTAAAGGGTCATCCTGAAGCACCCACAGCCCACGCTCCTTGCTGCACCCACCCCAAAGCCCAGCCAGCCACCCCAGCAGCAGCTTTGGGCATTTCATCCCGTTGCAGCCTGGGCCCCTCTGCACTCACAGGCAGTGCTTCCAGTCACCTCCAGCCAGTGCAGCAGAGGGGTAAAAAGGGCCAAAGGGGAATTAAATGGGAAAAAAACCCATCCTTGATAGCTATAGCATGGACACTTTACAGGTAATAGTGCACTTTCCTTCTTGCCCTCAAGAACTGTTTTACACAGATGAGAAAGCGGTATCGGGTATTTGGAAGCAGCCAGCATGTCTGACTGAAATAACTCACTCCAGGGTCAGCCTGGGGATCAATAACAGAACACACTTTTTGGTGCTTACTGACCCACATCCACACACCCCTGCTAGCTCGTCAAAGGGGCTAATAAATCCTTCCTGTAAGGATAGAATATGCATGGGATACAGCACGACACTTTCTCCCCTTTGAAGCAGAAGACTTGGAGAGCACAAGAACCCAACACAGAAGCACGTTCACTCCTGACAGAGCTCTCCAGCACATTTTCTTGCCAGATTTGTAAATGCTGCTAGCAGGATGTGATTGGAAAGGATGGCCCAGCTCAGTGAATCCGTAAGTGCCCAACCTCTGGAAAGATGAAGTTTCTCAGTAAAACCCACCTTCTTCCCACCCCCGCCCCACCCCCTTTTCTGTACGCTGTTAAGCACATGTTGATAGCATTGGGTTTCAAAGTGTATCAGAGAAACTTACTGATCCCAGACAGGAATTCAACAGGCAAAAGATGGTGTCACAAACGATAACCAGAGAAGTTAAGTTGTGGCAGGCCATTTATTACTGAACCAAAAGGTGCTCAGCCTGTGCTAAGCTGAAGCATGGCTACCTCTTCTCCTCCCTTCCACCAGCCTATTTTCTGGATACAGACTAGTGCTGGTACAAACGCTTCTCCCGTCCTTYGTTTCATTCCAGTAACTTGTGAGTCACTTTTGGAAGGACTTTTGTCTCGCTCCTTCCAGAATCCCAGGCACCTGCAGAGGGACTTAAAATGAGCAAGCAACAGCAAATTCTTTAATTCCCACAAGGAACATCAATCACTTGATTGCAGAGCTGTGAGAATCTAAGATTTTTCCAAATTCCCAAAGCCCATCTCTTAAGGATGGAGTGGGTTGTTTCACCTCAACATTTCAGCTAAATGCTCCTTCAAGTAACACGTCTCCTGCTCAGATGTCCCAACTAAAATGACCTTGGTACCTCCAACTCAGTGGTCTTGCTGGAATCTAATACACAAAAATGTGGCATTTCTTCTCATCTCATCTCACTTACTTTGCTTTTGAGAAACACCAGGCAATAATCATGGACTCTTTTCTAACATTTTATATCCCATGTCTCATGAGAAAAAGGAGCAAATGTGCAAAAAAGGGGTCAAGATGCATGAACATTTTCCTCACTTCAGGCAAGCAATTCACATCCTGGGTAATCTTCATGAAATGGAGAGGCATCCCATCATGAAAAAGTTTTGCTGCTTTCAATTTCTGCCTCCACCCAGCTGATCTGCAGAAGTTCATGCTACAGTATGTTTCTGATTAAAATGTTGGACCCAAAAATCACTGGCCAACATAGAGCTTAATTAATAGTCAACATTTTCTGTTTCTGCTGCTCTCTGCACACCACCAGAGCAACCTCAACGGAGAYAGATACTTGTTCCTCTTGCCTCAGGTTCACAGAGATGTTGATTTCAGATTCATTGCTGTGCCCGTCTCATGGTGGTATCTCTTGGCTCTTCTTACAGACACAACCCAGATGAGCAGCGAACCTGCCAGGACTCCAGCTATCGCTGCCACAATGACAGCCCAGTAGGGAACTGAAGGCACAGTTTTCCCTGAGATGGRAGCTGCATTTCCCAATCCACTGTTTCTTACTGTGAAAAGAAAGGGTTTCTCCTACAGAGAGAGAGATCAGAAAGGTTTTACTGACCACAGCTGACTCAACGGGCAGCATTCACACAATATGCCATCACCCTTTCCCAGGGAAGAGATGTCAGTCTTTGGTAGATTATCAACCATGTCTCCCTTCCGACTATTTTAGCCTGAAAGAATTAAAACTATTTTCTGCTTTGTAGGCTGAAAGCTCTTAAAAGAACAAAAGAACTGCTTCAGAACCAGCAGYGGTGGCATCAATTCCCAGTTCGTTTGCTGCAGTCAAATGGAAACACGCAGACTAGGTAAAAAGGGCATAAGTGAAAGGTTCTCCAACATAGGGAAAGACTCTCTCCTTTTTTTTTTTTTCATTAAATCTTAAGTAGTTTTTCCCCAAAGATCTCCCATGTGATATTTTGTTATAGAACAGGAAGGTATTCTTGCTGTTTTAAACTTTCAAAAAGATACTCTTAATGAAGATTACCAACAAGGAGAAAGAAGAAAAATCAAACACTCTCAGGGAGAGTATGTTCATCTCGGTCTGTACTTACTGGTGTTGGACACTTGAGTTTTGATCTGTCATGGGTAAAGTTRTTGTAACTCTGCTTCTCACCAACTGGCTCCAGCTGAGGAACAGAAAAGCATTAGGAAACATAACGCTGATGTTTGCTTCCCCAGGCTCTCCTGACTAGGGCAGTTACAACTTCTTATCCGATCTWTTAATACTTGGAGCAATGAAGAAATGCAGGAGAAGGTAGATCACAGGAAAGTTTCTAAATGTTGTAGTACTCGTGAACCGAAGACACTGAGAATCTGCTGAACTATGTCCTGAAGAGCTCCCTAGAAATGAGGGGCATGAGAAACCTTTCCTTACTTCTGTGCTCAGTGCAGGAGAAAATAACACCAAATACTATGTACATTAAATATCCTGCTAAAACAAAGCGTTTTGGTATATACCCAGTTCTCCCTTGACACACACGTCCCAAATGAYGGTAAAAGTCACAGGGAGCAAACTGCACAACATATGTCAGTTATGTTACTTAGCATAGCACTTCAAGAAAGATGCTTAGATGCTTCAGAAATGATGCAAGGTTATAGAAATTGGACGAGATAATACCACTCTTTGCAGCCTTTACTCAGACAAGAAATTTCCTGGCTGTTTTAAGCTAAGGCTGTTCACCAGATTCAAAGACCTGCATTAAGCAGAGCCTTTTATATTATCAGCTAAGCTGCACTAACTGACTAGGGCTCACTCTGAGGGCGTTTCAGTGCAGAATAAAGTACGTCCAGGCATTCGTGGCTGGCTAGGAGCGCTCATGTCATCAGTTACCATGGTTAAGCCAACAAGCAGAAGCTGGCTCAGTCATGTTAGCCAAAGTGTTTACAACCGTGTATGAACACGCCTGAAGTAAAGGCTTCAGGAGCGGTCTACRGAGAACAGCAGAACTGCCATCCAGCACTTCTGGGAATACAGTGCAGGGGAGTGCTCTCGCTTCTGCTTTTACCTATACAGGCATTTACTGTCCTCAGGAGACTAAAGTGTCAGCTGTATGCTGAAGAGAAGCAATTTCTCCACTACATACACTGTGGGGAATTGGGAAGAAATTCTAGTAGTAAGATTCCTCTAAGGAAACACTGGGAATACTCCCTCTATAGGCTGGTGATAAAATGTGGAAGTACACACCAAAAAGAAAATGAGAGCAATMAAACTAGATGAGATGGGGAAGGTGGCATCGATATTAAACATGTAAGAAGGGAAAGAAAATTAACAAAGGTGGAAAAGATGAGAAGCAAAACAACTGAATTCCAGCTTTTGTCAAYTGCCACAGAGTTCTGCTGCTGGATAAAGACAAATGTACCATGAAAGTTGTAACTATTTGGCTTCTCTAACAAATGTTGAGAAGACCCAATTTGGTAGTTTTGTTTCATCTTAAGGGAACAGCCAAAATTCTGGAGTTATTATTTGCAAGCTRCATGGCTTGCATCCTACAGTGTTCTGTCTGCAGTCCAACTGGTTATTTGTAGATAATTGTAATACTTCCCATGCCAAAGCACTTGGTAAGGAGTCTGGCGTGGAGCCCAGACAAGGATGATAAGGTGCACAATTCTGTAGCCAGTATTTGCCTCTTCTCTCTGCACCCTCTACCTCAGAAGCACRAGCTTCTGACCTCTGCCTCACCAAGTCCCTGTTTGTAAAGGACACTTTTGGGAAGAAAGCAGCACACGGCTTCTGCAGAGCCTTGCAGCAAACATGGAGACAGAAGACAAGCTAAATGCCCTGTCCACGAGCTCTTCTCCTAGGCCAGTAGACTGAGGTGGGCATGCGACTGGTGGGTCCCTTAAACAACAGGACCTTCTGCCGTGACAGCGTTTTGCTGTGCATGAGGCAAGGCAGGGCAGAGACCACCAGGGGAAGGAGAGGCCCTTTAAGCCATCACCATCCCCATGTGCCCACGCCACGTCCAGGCACAGTCCTGCCCTTTATGTGCACTGTCACTTGGCCGCGAGCCTACAGCCTGCTGAGCTTTTCAGGGAACAAGAAAACAATCCGGCCTCAGAGTGCACTTGCCCAACCTCTCCGTACAAGGATGGTGAGGGAAAACACAGAGATGTGTTACCAGAACTGAATTTAAATAATAAACAGCCAAGCCCTCAGCTAAGGCAGATCAACAGAGCTCTGTTGGAGTAAATACTTTTGCTTTACATTAGTATGGAGCTGCTTCCCAGCRCTCCAGTAGAAGGATTTGTATCAATATTCTTATGTGCGTATGAAATGAGTGACAGCCTGGACAGGATAAAATTTGAGTGGCATAGAAAAGGGGCTGATCATGATTCAGAAGTGAGTAATGGCCAGCAGAAATACCACGTGGCAATAGAAGCTCAGCTTAATGCTACCAGATGCCCAGGTACTTTTTCTCCCCTCCTTCTTGGCACCTACAGCATAATTTCAGTGTTTGATTGCTTTCTCCATTTGTTTGGGGCTTTCAGGCCACTGTTAGCTCTAATGCCAGCAGCCTGGTAGGCTTTAGTGTGCACCCGGAAGCCCAGAGAGTGGAGCCTGACATTGAAAAATAAGCAGATTTGTTGTGTGTGCACAGATCAATGGTTTACAGCAAGTGCACACACTGTCCATATATTGCTTCCCATAACCCTGGCCCTCAGCTCATACGCTATGCTGAACAACTGCATGGGTTTCGACTCTATATTTCCCAGTCCTTGAGCTCAAGTTTACTCCAAAGGRTCCTGCAAGTTTCTTGTCTCACTCAACCTTTTTAATAAATTGAAAAGCAATTTGCCTCCAATTACGGCTGTTTCTTATATTACCCAGGCTACAGGACCTATGATACCATGCACAGTGTGTTTAGGAACTGGCCTTTATGAAGAAGAGGAAGAAATGCAGCTGCAGTATAAAAATGCCATAGTATTCCTTTCACAATGGGAAAAAAACTATTGCTGTGAAAGCAACTGCAACCTGGGAGTCACCAAGTTCATCATATGCCCTTCACACTCTGCCAGCACTACTCAAAAACTGTCATTTCCTCCCCAAATGACAGAAGGAATGTGACTGCAGAGGAAGCCTAGGTGCAATCTCAGCTCACCATTMGTTTCAGTGACTACTAGAATTGCCTCAGTTGCTAGAGTGGGTGGTGATACAACATGTCCATACTATTAATGGCAGCAAAAATTCAATCRCATATATGTCTCCTAATAAATCTAACAATTCACTGTAGAAGGGCAAGCTAATTCAACATAGGCATTTTTAGGAAACCTACAGGATTGAATGTTTGGCTAGACTGAATCTGATTTAATGCAAAATGTTTGCCAAAGCAGGACSTCTTCTTAGAAGCTCAGGATTCCCCCTCCTTTTATTCCTTACTGTTTTATTTTGAACACCTTTCTCATGATCTTTTTGTGGGGACTCCTATTACAAACACACAGGTTCTATACTGTAGTCTCTTACCATATTATTCCAGAGAGCCCCAGCCATCTCAGCATAGCCTCTTTCACTGAAATGAAAGCAATCTGTAGAAAAGAAACTCAAATCTGGCTTTCCATTCTGTAACAAAAAGCAAAATAGTTTTCTGAGCACTTATTAAACTTAGACATGTGACACACTGCATCTAAAACCACACTGAAGTTGGCATATTCCCATCACAATTTTAGAATCTTATTAGTGGTGATATATTCTTATTTTGACACTGTACATAACCTGAAGTACTATCTAACCACAAGCTGAGTACTGCATCTTGAGACAGCCTGTGTATCCCAGTCTGCTCAACATCAAATAGCAGTTTCCACACCAAAACAAAACTTGTCATTAAACTGACAATCACAGCTCTTACAAGGACACTGCCATTGACCCATAACCCACCTCACAAAGAACTAGTAGGAAACTGGATGCTTGTTTTTACTTAAGTTTCTGTAGTCGGCCTCAGAATCTGAAATTTGTGCTGTATTTCAGGTGAATGTTCAAAATTATGGGCTTATCCAGCTGGGGCAAGTGTCTTTCCTAGGGAAAACTTGCCTTATGACTGTCAAAATGTTGGACTTCAAGTCTGCCGGAACACAATGGTGGCGACATAACAAAAGAGTTATGCACAATTGGGTGATCTGAAGTAGGATTCATGCTTAATTTTCATTTACCAAATAGCACAGCATACAAAGTGTTAAGGCTCGAGAACAAGAGAATCAGGCTTAGGTTCCAAAGCTGCTTCATATTTCTATGCTGGGACAAACCAAGCATACTGCATTTTCCAATAAGTGATCTGGTCTCCACATGAAGAAAACATGAGCACATTTCATAACTTAGAGCAGAAGAGGATTCTGGCATAGACCCAGTCCCATATGCAGGTCACGGGGAAACCAGAACAGGAACCAACATATAACCAAGATGAAGCCACAGGGTGCTCCTATTTAATGCATGCACACTTTGAATGCTTCCCAAAGCCACTTTAACTTACAGGAACTACAGTCTTACCTATTCTTTTTTCCCTTGTTACCCTCACTACGGGCTCCACACTGAATTGCTAGACTATGCAGAGAAGATGACAACTTAATCCTCATTCCAGGCATCTTACTAAATCAGATAGAACAAGATACTAGTCCCTGAGTGATGAACAAGAGGAAAACAACACTCACACTATCCAGGGGCATGAAGGTGTTTCGGAAAAATGGTTGCATGACAACTGCAAAGTCTTCRCGCTGCTCATAGCGACCGCTGTTGACCATCTGTGAGGCTTCAGCCTGGGTGGAGTTGCACGGCCAAAAGTAGAAAGGTAACTTACAGGGTTCATCTAACTTTTGTCAACCACCACAAAACCRTGCATACTACACTTCTCGCACTGTAGACAATCATAAATCATTAATATAAATTCAGCTGGATAGTGTAAAGCRTTCCAGAGTATGGCAAAGAAAATAAATCTGGTTCATGAAGAGATTTTTCATGAGGAAAATGCAGAGAGGCTAAGATCGTTTATCTGAAATGTAGAGATGACAGTTTTTTAAACATACTTTACAGCTTATAAAACCAGTGCTGCACAACTGTGCAACAAGATTTAAAGTATACAGTGATTTTAAATAAAGGAATAAACCCCAATTTTTTAGCAGTTACAAATGAGTTCAAAGTGCCAATCTGAGGCTTTAGAAATCTGCCCACTTTTTCAGAAAGCAAAGCGGGCACTGAAAGTCAGCTACTACTTTGTGAAGTTACAGCCATAGACATTCATGCAGATAATGAAAGCATCTCATTACTACTTGGCAGTTTATGAATATAAACTCTCGTGCTTCTGGTCATATCTCCAAATATTCTTAACTCCACTTCCTTAGTCAAGAAGCATGTCCCTCTGGGCAGGGTTATACGAATATKTTTTTAGGATGGATTTTTTGAGCACTGTCAGACTTATCAGGCAATATCCTCGGCTAGAGAGACAGTGGTGAGCTAGAGAACATGATTCGAACTGATACARTGATTCCTGTGTTCATAGGAATATGAATAATGATAAGAGATGCTTCTGCTCCAGCAGCTACTTATAGCTTTTGTTAAATTGGAGTGAATCTTATGCCTTTAGGCTATGACGAGTTACTATCAGAWTACAAACTGACCTATGGTACAATATCTATGTGTACACTCTCAGCTCGTGGCAAAAGAAAGGAATATTGGGTTAGTTCTGCTTGTTTTCCTTACTAAGTGTTACCACCAAGCAGCTGATGCAAGTTCATTTGTCACCCTTACAGTGATGTGTTAATTCATGACAACTGTTCATCAGATGCACGATGGACAAAAACACACAACACGAAACAGACTAGCTCCTGTCACTAGCTCCTTTTCAGCTGCCCAAACAGTACCTGGAAACAGAAGTGGTCTCAATCTGCTTCCACCTCAGAACGGAGCTCAAACAGACAGGCAGCACAGAAGGGTTTTTACTGACGCTAACCAGGTAGCTTGCTGGGTTTTGGGGCTGGAGTCACACTTAACCCTACCTATCTGTACCACTAAGGGTATGTTTGTGAGGAACAGAAATGAGGGAAACAGTTAAAAAAAAAAAAAAAAAGAGACACAGGCAAATGTGATCAATTACAGTATTAAGGTATTACCTGGAAATCTCTGTTGATTCTTTTCATTTCTTGCAGTTCAGAAGAGTTTTCATTGGGGGTTAAGAAACAYGGGCAAATATTCCTTCAGAGAAAGAAACATTCAAATTAATAGTTAACATGGAACAGTCTATGTTTAGCAACATATTTGGTTTCAAGAAGCTCAGAAAAAGTGCTCAAAAGCTCAGGTGGAGGACAGTCACCCCACCGGCTTCGAGACGGGCAGACACACCAGAAAAATATACCTATTGAACACCTCTCCTGCCCAGTTAAAAACCAATAAGAAAGGCAGGATTCAGAACTCTTGAGAACCAGGAACAAAGTGCATATTGTGCCACATGGTAGTAGTACACCACTGTATGTTAGAATAAGTATGTGGCATGTAACAATAAAAAAGTCGCTCTGCTTACAGGAGAAATTCAGAAATCTTGGAGTTTAAAGACAGAAGACAAATTCTTCAAGAAACTTGACTCCTCAAACTATGGTGTTTCATTCTGTTACCCCTGTATCAAGGGATAATTATATTTTCTTGACTGAAGTATATACTGAGAAGGGGACTGCTATTAATATGGAGATAGCAAGCAAGACAGTCAATTCACCGTTTTCTTTTCTGGTGTTTTCCAGCAGTTAACTGCTTTCACTATAAAACGTGTGCCTAAATTCATTAGGCATCAGTTTCCAGCCACTGGTCTTTGTTACACCTTTCTMTGCTTCACCAAAGAGCTTTTTCATGCCTGTACTGGCTCCGGTGAAGTCACTACTGCTCTGTAAATCATAACTCAAAGAAGATGGAGAGAGGTCTTCTTTGAGTCTCCTCCCTTGAGTGTGTAAAGCAGCTTCTGGTTCTTCATTCTGCTGTACTTAGAACAACTGCACCATAGGGTAGGCAGCACTGAAGGGGATCCAGCCTCTTTAGCTGAGCAGCAAATGTCCAGGTGAAGAAGCTTTGAAGTGCAGTAGAATCACAATTATATAGTGACATTATAAGTGCTGCAACATGTACCTCAGAGCTGAGAAGAAAAGTGATGATGTACAACTGCAGGTACATGCCTTTTAACCAGAGTATTGCAAGAAGCAATAGTAAGTTGGGGGAACTAGTGCATTCACTTAAAGGCAGCAATGAAAACGATTTGARAAGCTTGCTGAGGATGTCCTGCTGTAGCAGTGGTTTAGATTGACCAAAAAAATTGCCCTTTGGAAGTTGAAGATCTGTTCTACCCACTCACATTTGTACCGAGGCACACTCTGAAGAGCTTGCTGCTATCTGACGCAGTCCAGACATCTCTAAGATCTCCACCATGTTGACAAAGACTCTGGGGAGCTGCAAGGATGAGGACAAAGGGTCACAGCAAGGCGGTGAACACGAAATCGCTACAAAGCGGGGAAGAAGTGAGACGGGTAGGTCAGAGGGTGAGTGCAAACTGCACCCGCTGCACCCAACGGCATGTGGAAGGGTAACGTACAGGGCAAGGAGCAGGGAGGCACGTCATGGATGTCAGCCAAAAGATGAGTGGCAGCTCATATAAACTGGCTGAAATGTGGCTTCACTCCCTGGGGYATTCCCATGTGCTTTACAGTAAGTGACATCTTGGGCAGTTGGTCTAGCCATCAGAATTGGTAGCAGGACATCAGACTCACAGCAAAAACACTGTGAAACACAAGTTTTTTTTCTATTCTGAAGCAGCAGGCCTCTTTCTCAGGGCATTATTTAACACGCTCATTAAACTACTCCTCAGTGCTGCATTACAACTGCAGCTATTTGGAAGATGACCTTGGATGAAACACAAGCACTGACAGACTATGGGGACGAGACAAACGTCACCAACCTTGCCAGGAACATGGTCTGCTAACATATCTTAAAACCTTACCTCCTTGTAGAAAATATCCAAAGTATCCTGAAGGTGTTTTATATACTTTTTTACTGAATAGGTTTCCTGTGCAAATAAAAGCCAACAACAACAAAAGATCAGTCTGCTTCTAGCAATCAAGGAGCTTAACTGCCTGAAGTGAATAGAGCCCCGTGAGAAGATGCACTGATTCAATGCTCCTTTTTGTCTCTGATAGCACAGATAATATTTTTTGGATCAAGAGTTTTATTGCCACACACAGAGRTTATACAGTGTTTGTTTTTCCAAGCAACTAATACATTCCTTAATCTCTGCAGACCCATCCCCCCACGTTTATAATAACTCTTGGCAGAGTCTTTCCATGATGAATGACTCCATAAATCACACCTCACGATTTCACGGTATCTTTCACGGGGCCCAGGCCAGAGGTATTTTGTTTATGAACAAAGTTTTTTTTTTTTCTTAAATAGTCAGTTTAGGGAAGTGGAGATGGAGACAGTCAGGCCACACGAAACTTGGGCAAAACAACTTTGTGAGGGTACTTGTGGAGATGTAGCTGAACTGGGAGGGGTGGGGGGACATGCAGAAGTGCAAATTAGTGTCCTCTAAAGGGAGGAAAAGCAAAACTGACAGAGCAATACCTGTCATTTCCATGGGCTGGGCTCCAGGCCCACAGCCTGTGCTATGGGATCCTTTCTAGATGGGGTGATAGCTGCCAGAAAGACATCCTTCTCCCTAGAAACTGTTGGGTTTCATTTGGGGTCATTTTGATGCAATAACCAACCAGACATCTCCAAGAATTTTTACATGGAGTTCCAGAATAAAACCTGATCCACATCTCTCAGAGCACACACAAGACACTATACTGTGTTGAATGTTTTGCCTAACTAGGCTGGGAGACTCCTCCACTTTATACTCTGTTTTTTGTTTAGAATGGTGCAGATTTCTGGCTCTTAAATAATACATGAGTCCAGAGCTACGGAGCCCCGATACTAAATGCTGCGAGCTCCTTTCTGCTACACTACAGATGAAAGCAACAGCAGGTCTAAGTGCTTTTCTAGACAAAGAGGAGCTTTGGCTGGCCGAGAGAGAGGCAGGCTGAATTTCCGAGGCTGGTCACCTGCCAAGTGCCCAGACTAGCATGCCTAATTCAGAGGTACCAACCTTGTCCGAGCARTACTGACACAGGTCGTTGCCTCCCACAAAGACAGTGATCAGCTTCCAGTCCTCCTTGAAGTTAATTTTCTAGCAGCACATAAAAAAACAGATTGCAGTGCCTTCCTGGCTCAGAACTGCCTAGCCACGCAGGGGTAACGTTACAACTAGGGTGAAACAGGCTACAAGCAGCAGGTCAGAACAGCAGAAAGGAGGTCTCGAGAYAAGAAGAAAACAGTCCGAGGGGAAAATAGGAACTGTTTGCTAGCCTGKCCCCAACTGACTTTTTCTTTCAGAAAGAAATTCCCTTTGGCTTCTGCGTGAGGAAGGAGGCCGGGACGGACRCTAGCTCCCGGACAGGGCCGGCAGGCGGGATCCGCCTGGCACGGGCAGACACTGGCGCAGGGCTGGGGCTCGCGCGGGGCTCCTGGGAGCTGCAGCCGCTGCCAGGAAGGGAGAGCGGTGCCCCAGGGGACGGGCGGCTGGATGGAAATAGACAGCGGCCAGGAGGCGGGTGACTTCAGCCGGCTCATATAAGGGCAGCTGCAGCGTCCACGTCAGCGCGGCTAACAATAGGAGCGCGCCGCAGCTCTGAGCGTTTGGTAACGTTGAGCACGGAGCAAGGACGCGGAGGCAACTATTTTTGGAGCGGTGCGTTTACATAATAAACATCTGCAAGAGGAGCCCACAAATAGAGGGAGGGCCTGGGAATCGCCCACTGCTCTGAATCCTCCTCCTTAACCCCAGGCTTTGCTGAGGAAGCCTTTTAGAAGAGGCAAAGTGCAGCAGGGACTTCCCCCCACTCCTTTTGAAGCAGCATAAAAAGCAGGGAATAAAGCAAAGCTCTGACACCACCTATTACTTCACTGCAGTGCCAGCTCCCCTCACTCTGCTGGAGAGGCAGTAAGGTGGAGAAACTGACAGCAGGGCAGCACGCAACATCTGTCAGGCATGCTGGCATGGGGAGACACGTGCTCCAACAGATCCTGCCTCTCCACCTCCTTCCCTCCCCATCCAGCCTGTGCCAAGGAGCTCCAGGCACTCCCCTCCYCTGCAGCCCCGTCCCTGACCCAAAAGAGGACACCCAGCCAGCCACGCACTGGGGCAAATGCTGCCAGCACTTGTGGAAGTCCCTGCAAGGCTGCCCTCCATTTCTCACCCCCAGGACGCTGCAGCCCTTACCCGTTCCCCCAAACCTTGTGTCATCGCAGGGATCCACCCCCCTTCCTGAGTATCCTGACCAGGAACTATGATTTTCCAGGTAAGGAGCAGGGTTCTGGGGGTCCTACTTTCCTGAGTGGRCTTCGGTCATCTGCCTTCCTAGCATTGCCATTCCCCAGACCTAAACCCAAAACTGGGCRGCATGACTGGGGTTGGCCACCAGGTCCCCACTCGAGCAGCCTTGTGCTTAGTCTTTACAACTTCCACTTTCCAAGGCACTGCTCAGCTGTACAGTCCTACGATTTCCTCCATCTTCTCATCCTCCCTTCCACCCCCTGCAGTTCCTACAATCCCTGGATGAACCACACATTAAATTAGTGTCTGTCTTATTCCTTTCCTTGTATGTTCACACACTACCTATAGAATTCACCTATATAAATCCATAATCTCCTAATGGTAATGACTGATCCATTGTGCTTTCACATCGGAAGATACGGAGAAAACCACCGTTTTTCTTCCCTCTTTTAAGCACTCTTTACCACTCAAACATCCAATTAGTTGTGGCTGTCTACCAGAGACCACAGGATTGCTGAGGGGTGGTTTGAGTTCCCAATTCGGATGGCCCAGAGGAGCAATCCACTTACCGAGCTGCTTCTCATTAGCTCCACCAGTTCACGTGCTTGGGATGACATATTGCTACAGAGAGGGGAGAGAAGCACTTTAGATGCATGCTCTGAAAGTCCATCATCTTCCTGCTCTCCCACTCGTCCTCTCAGGGAGCCTTAGGAGGAGCAGAAATCAGTACAGGGAAAGCACTGCCTCAAGAGGGAGCRCAAACAAACAGGGACTAAAAGCAGAAGCAGCTGAACAAGTGAATAATCCAGCCTGAAAGAGCTTCAGTTAGGACGGCTGCCAAGTGGCAGGCATCTGGGATGAATTCTTCCCTTTTCAGAATTTGCTTAAATGTATTTTGTTATGAGAAAATCACTTAGCYCTAGATGCACAGAGACATTTAGTCACATAATTTGCTTCGAAATCCAGCAAGGGGGTTTGCTGCTGGCTCCTAAGCTAAGGACCTGAACAGCTTTCCTGATCTGCCCTTAAATTCTTATGCCTTAGAGCTGGGAGACACCATTGTGRTATTTCCCAGCTGGATAGTCTCAGCCCACCTCAGAGGAGGAAGCGACATCCATGGAGTGAACCATAAACCCTTCTGAGGTAGCAGGTGGAAACCTGGCATAGCAGCGTGGCCCCACGAGCCCTGCCTCTCCCCAGCAGCTCTGCAGATGTGGCTGCACTAGTTTGCAGTCCTAGAAGCTCTCCAATCACCCCAAGTCCTTGCTCGGGACCTCCATGAAGTATTTCACAACCAYAAAAGCTTTGCTTGCTACCCTGAGACTCTCTTGCAGCAAAGGTAGCCACAAAGTCCTGCAAACAGACTCCATGAGCATCCCATAGGGCAGGTACAGCACAAGCAACTTAAATTCTCATGTACTTCGGCTCTCAGACTAGYGGAGCTTTTCTTTAAGAGAATGAAATCCCAACCGCTCATTCTGTTCTGCTTCTCCCTGCAAACCAGGGCAGCAGGGGGCTTTTAAGTGATAATTTGAGGCACATGTCCCAAYTGAGATATGATCATGAATTTTGTCCCATTAAAGACATAGCCTGACAATGAATGAGGAACCTGCACACCAGAAGTTGGGTAGGAAAAGGGACTGATAGAATTAGATGCATWTTATCACTGAGGCATTGGCTTGGAGGTGCTGGGCAGAAGCCAGCTGAAGGGAGGTTTCTCTCTGCCTYTAATTTCAAAAGAGATAGAAAGAAATCTTCCAAAGTTTTAATTAAAAGACAACAGTCAGACAACAGAAACACGCACAGTACAAGAACATCAGTATCAACTCGGCCTTAATGTGCAGCTCAAGGATCAGCTGCCAGTCCCCGGGGTTCTCGCCCCTCTTYGCCCTCCCTTGGTTGCACCAGTGCTTACATTGCCTTGGCACCGCTCTCCGCTACGTTGAATCCAGCTGTTTCCTTGGTGTTGCCAGTGGAGAAGCCAAAGAGGTTGGGATTGAATTTTCTCAGGATATCTGAAAAGGAGCAGAAGATGTGATGGTTAACTTGTTGCAGTACCACAAACACTATTATTTCCCACAGGAGTSTAAACCAATCCTGTGGTGAAAAGATAGGCCTGGGTTTTCCCTTGATTTCTTCTCCCCTTAGCTCAGCTACTGACACCCCTGCCCTGGGGTCTCCAGACAGTGTCCAAGCTCAAGTGTTGCAACTATAATCTCCTAAGGGTCTCTCAGGAGCCAGGATCTGGCAGACCTGGAAAGTGCAACATTCCTTAATATGAGCACCGGAGCGATCACCACCATCTCCCTTATCCCTTCACTCAGAGGCTCTGAACACAGAGATCTGCCTCATGCTTCTCCGACTACCCATATTTAATGCAAAGAAGTTTTATATTGCATTCAGAGATTTCACTGAAACCCTCCATGGGGAAGCATGACGTGTCTGCAACACTGTCTGAAGCCTCTTTATAGCCATATTTACAATGCTGCATACATAATAAAATGTGCCTTCTATTCTTCTTCAGACAAAGATGTGTGTGGTACAAGCCAAAGCATAACAAATTTTACCCCCAACAATGATAGGTATTGTCAAGACGGCTTCGCAGCACAGACCACATACAAAGAGATGAACTGTTGTGAACCAAGTACCCTATAATCTATGGTCACGCTGACCACTGGCAGTTTCCATGGCAACCGTACAGCCCCTGGTTCCACAGAACACTAGGACAAGAAATTTATAGTATTTTTAGATTTTTTTTCAGTGCAATTTAGCAACTTGAAGTCATTGGGASGAACCATAACCTTGTCAACAGCCTTCACTAGATGGACCACTAATTGCTTCACAACCMTTCATCTGCCCACAGCCATTGCCATGAGACACTGGAAAGCACAGGCCAAAATAGAGCAGGGGCAGGTCTGCCTTGAACTTCCWTCACCTTTCAGCATATTTGCTCCTCATCGGTGCCATCAAAAAGATGCCACAATTAMGTGCAGATCCTGTAGTGTCGAGGAGTTTACAGCTAATAAGGTCAGCCTGTGTTGCAGCTGTGGCTCAGATGGTCTGCTTGTATCCATGATAGTAAGGCATCCCCCACTGTTTGGGAGGAAAGCGTGACCATTTCCAGATGCTTCCTCACATCTGCCTGGACTACTTGCAGAGTAATATGTGCCCTTCCCTTTTCTCATGTTGGTTTTCCAGGATACTCACTGGGTAAAGTAGTCCGGGTCTCCAGGGTCCCGTCACCTCCCATACTACAACGGGAAAGAGCAGAAGCACTAAGTAAAACTAATCCTGCAGCCATCTGTCTTACTGTCACCATATATTGTTGCTGTAGCAGCCAAGAAAGGAAAAAAAGACAAACCTTGAACAGGACTAAGAAGATAAACCCCAACACCAGCAGGAATTCAGGGAAAGTATTGAAGGAAGATTTTGGATTAAATTGAATCACTAAGACGTAAACTATGACTACAGCCTGGCAATAGAAAATTTGAGAACAGCCTTCTCATCCACATGTGGCAGGATCCCATCACAAAAACAAACAAAAAACCCACCCACATCTTGCCCCCTCCCAAAGTTATTTCCTCACCAAAGTTACTCCATGTGGCCTTTCTGCAACACTTGCTTAGGAAACTGCATTAAATGCTCATTAATGACCTGATATCCTGAAATATAGACTATAAAAAAAGCTTCTGCTTCTACAGTTTAGAGCTTGCCTATGTAGTTGTCTGCATGAGCAATATGTTTCTGTACCATCCCTGTTAACCTCTCCTGAACAGACCTGTTCCTGCATTATACGTATAAGGGAGGAATTAAAAAAAAAAAAAAAAAGAGATGAAGAGTGTATGCATGCACGTACTTCTACACATAGCAGTTTCCTTCCACTCTATCATAGACATTGAGGCTTACACCTACCAAGACAATGTCTTTGACCACTTTCCAATTACCTTCAAACAAACTCAGGCGTGAAACACGAGAATTTTTTTTTTTTTTTAATATACCTGCAGTGCTCTAGGACAAGCCACACTCGTATCCATAATCTCTATCATCAGACATGACAGTAGATAATCACAGTATCAGGAATGTTTTGAATCACCTCCAGAGGAATCAGCAGGAGGATGAAAACACAGTAGTATTAATAATCTAATACTGTCAGACAGGGACACAMTGATAGGAGTCAGACCTAGTTGAGAACCATCTCCTGCAAGAATCTCTCCATTTTTCTTCCATCTAGTCTTGACAAGAAGCTCTTCTTTCCTTTCTTTCTCCCTCTGCTCGTCTTCACCATGCGATACTTGCTCTTAATCTCCTCTCCTCACATTTACTCTCTCTAGGTAGGCATTGCTTGGTAGGAGTAGGATTTAGTTACTACAGCTGTGGTAGCAAGTCCTTATTTGGGACATCTCATTCTCATCTTGTCAAGTATGTGACTACATACACCCAGGTGACTCATACTTCTAACTGAGTCTGTGCACAAAAATACCAGAGCGTTTTTACCTCCAGGAAAGTCCCCTCCATTCTCCTTGTGGGTCCATTGCTTGGCCTCCTACAGCAGCCTGAAAAGGATGGGAAGAATTATTGACAAAAATACTAGATAAAAAAAAAAAAAAAAAAAAAGCTACAGGCTGATAAGAGACAGACATTGTGATTTGGAAGTGTGGAAAGCATTTTCTCTCTGCATTCAGCAAAGCTTTTTAAGTATTCATTTGAGGCTTATCAAAGAAGGAAAAAAAAAAGAAAAGAAAAACTCCCAGCCAGAGGAGCTTTCCCAGAGAAACAAATCCTTGGTGTAAAATCCACTTTTCTCTGTTAAATCCAGTCTACTAGTCTAACCTATAGACTTGATGATGTTTAAGTGGGAGATATATATAGAGAGATATATACACATATAATATACATATATATACACATATAATATTTTCCCCTCAAAACAGTGTTGGCATATCTCTTTGCCTTCATTGTGTCCTGGTGCTGAGAAGTCAAAAAACAGACACACCAGCAGCATGACTAAATTGCTCAACATTTCATTAATCTCCACCTGCACCCAGACGTAGACTGGCCTTCCTGCAGCGTGAACTTAAATATCTCTTCTTTTAACAAGGGAAAAACAGGAGAACAGAAGAGATAGGTGATGCATTTGAGTAACTCAAGGGCTTATAAGATTTTTTTTTTTTTTTTTAAAAAAAGAAAGAAAACCTCCATCAAGGTCAGCACTTTGACTGCATTCAGGACAGAAATCATGAAAATAGGATCTTCCAAAGCTTTATCGTTTATTAGTGGTTTCACTTCATTTCAAACTCTTCAAAAAACCTCAGTGCAAATTCAGCCATAAACACCAACCACATTCAGGGCCCTCAGGGGACCAGTTAATTTCCACCTCCCCCTATCAGTAAGGCATAATTCCTTAACAAAAGCCCCAGACATATTGCAGAGACAAGTGCCAGTTGCAGCTGGCAGGAACAACATGAAATACGACAGCCGTTTGCCACCCAGAGGGGTCTGGCTTGCTCTTGAGACCAAGACCTCAAGCACCAGAGTCTTGGCCCTCATGACTATGGCACTCTCAGATGTTTCATGCACTAAGAGAATGATAATTTAGAAAGATGTGTGCCCTGGTGGGAGGAAGTCAAGCCATTAATTTTAGGAGTCATGGCAATTGACAGGAGGGAGGCTCACAGGGTCATTACTGAGGTCTTCTAAGAAAAGCTCACAGCTCAGCAGGGGGCACAGCCRGGATTACCTCAGGTCACACACAGCCAGTTATCAGAGCCAATGGGGAGGTGAAGACATGCACACCTGCCTGTAGATAAGCCTGAGCATTTGAGGGCCTCGGTCCCTTCAACTCCCTCTGACCTCTGCYAGAGCTGACGCTGCTGGAACAAGCTCTGGTTTTGCTCAGGAGTCAGTCATCAGGACTGTTGACACCAAGATTTGCTTTCATCTGATGCCAGAGCAGTTCTGTACTGCTGTGGAATTCTGAAACTTTTTCCTTAAAGAGCTTCAGTGCAGATCTGCAGTATTCCCTGCCATGCTTTTTCACTGTCTCTTTTCTGTGCCTATTCTTTTTCATTTTGATTTGCATTTTCTCAGTACACTAAATACATCAGAGGTTTAACTGGAAGTTGCCTAACCCCGAAAGCAACATTTGAACACAAACATCTGAAATACTGAATGTCAGAATGATCTTAAATGAGAAACACTCCATTTTGCAGTCAGTTATTTCCACAGGAATTTTCATGAACATTTTTCATTGCATGAAAATTGCCAGTTGGTTGTTCTTGATTTCATGTCAGAAAAGACTATTCCCTCAAGTTGGATACTCCTTTTTTTCAAAAATACATTAAAGAAACCTCTTGAAATACCRAATGTGATCCCATTTCTGCTATGACCCAAGTTATTCATTACTGGATTACACAATTCCCAAATCACTCGCCTCCCTTCAGGCTAGCTGTTTCTTTTGTGATGGGGCACAGGTGGATGAGTTTTGCTTTGCCAAGTCAAAGCAACGTGCTTTTTGAGTGACAGGGTCTGACATGACAACAGGTGGAAAATAACTGGTTTTCTTTCCCACTCCTTGTTTTAAACCTGGGAATACAGCAGTACTCACAGTCAAGGAATCTCCCAGTGCTCCTATGACTTTGATGTCAACAGGACTCAGTTCATGTACTAGAGTAGGGGAAAAAATAAAAGGTAGAATTATTGATAACTAACAGACAAAATGCTGCTCATCAAAATAAAGAACTAAACATAAATTCCAACCTGATAATACATTTTTACAGACTTTTAAGGAGAATAAGCCTAAAAAAGGTTTATTCATCAGCTAAGCAAAAGGCATTGCAAYCAAATGGCAAGAGCTTATAATATCCTCAACAAACAACAAAATAAATGGACCTTAAAACAGCTTCCACATGTCATGTTAGGAAGAAATGAAAACCGATTAGATACATTTAGAAATGCATACATTCATTCTCTTTTAATTGCCTTTAAGTTTTGGCCCTCAGATCAATATTGCCCATTAGCTATATCCCTGCAAAGCATTCCAGCTGTGCTGAGGGCACCTTCGGCGCTGCTCATCATCGCAGTGGGTTCCTAGATAGGTCACACCTGCCAAGCCACTAACTCCTTGTCTAGGAGTTTTGTAATCATGCTGCTGCATGATGACATGTATGCATGGAGAAACACCTGCTGTGCKGCAGAGCTTGCTGTCTATGGCCAGACAGGCTCTCGTGCCATGCTGCTAAGCATGCCAGTCTCTACTGCCTCCCTTCCATCTAGGATTTGCAGCTTCAAGATCTTACTGGTTTTAAAAATAAAATGAGAAATCTTTCCTATTTTTGATTCCAGCTTACAAGCTCTTTCTCACCTGATGTTGGGGCAGGTCTGGATGAAGTCTGGTCAGAACACAGCAGGTCACTACCCCAGTTCTGAAGTGATAATTAACAAGGCCAGTCACTTTACAGTTAYAAGATTGTATGGAATATTGATGCTGTTGAATTCCACAATTAAGACCAAACCCRAATCAAGATGTATATTCCAGTTTGGTGCTACACAGCTAAGAGTCCTTCCCCTTCTCTTTGTGGGRTGCTGCCCGAATACTAAATGCTTTTGGTGAAATTTTCCAAACATACGATTTTCTAGAGTCAAATATTTAATCTAGATATATCTTTTTAATGAAAATTTGTCTGAAATGATAATTCCCTCCACCCACCCACCCCCCTTTAAAGCCTGGAAATTTTGTCCATGGCTTAGGAGGTGGGGACTCYAGATTTGAAGTCCTGCTCTGATCTGAAGCAACCTCAGTTTTGATCAAACAAACAACAAAACCCAAGACTTTCTGCAAAGTTCTATTATTTCCCATATATCTTAATAGAAGCCTCCTCTTTGCTTGAAAATATTAAAAAAGTGCACAMAACCTTTTACTTTCACTTAATATAAACATTTTTAAAAAGCCTCAAATGCTTCAGGTAAACAGAGCTGTCAACCTCTAATCAGGCTTAGTAATTATAATTTACTATATATTCACAAATGATATCATAGCTATTATGCTTACTCCACCAACGATCAAACGGAATCAATCAAAAGCTGCAGAAACATCCTGGTTCACTCACAGAGGTAGCTGATGAATGCCCTGTGCTCTTTCCTAATGACAACAGCAATATTAACTGAAAGTGTCAGGCAAAAATCGTAATTGTTGTTAAGGAGAGTTCCCTGCAAGAGCAGAGATATCTGCTCATTCTGATCTCAGAGATGACCCTGCTTCGARACAGATGTTGGACTAAGGTTCTCTTGAGGTCCCTTCYGACCTGAGTTATGCTGTGATACCATCATCTAGACAAAAGCTACCCAGAGCAGCGGTCTTCAGGAAGTACAAGAGTTTCATGAGGTTAACATCAAAAGAGGGGAAGAAAGCCAAAAAAGTTCTTAAATACAAACACAATATAAGAGCCTGTACAATCAACCATCTAATTAAAAGCCACTTCAAGAGGCTAAAATTGTCAGTTGGGCTTATTTTTAGATAAGAGAAGAACCTTCTTACTGTATACTGTGTCTCAGTTTTATCAGTTTCACTATCTCAACAATAGTTCTTGAAGTGCAAGAATCAACCACTAAAACTAACTCCTCCTAATTCCCCATTGAACATTGCAAACTATGGCTTGCTAAAGCAACACTAGTTGTTCTTCATAAACTGCAGGGCATAAAGAGCAATTCATAATTTTGCTAGATATCAAAGACCAGCCAGGCTAGGCCATTTGGATAGTCATCTCCAACTACTTTTACTCTCCAAAAAACAGCATTCTGCATGCCTACAGCTGTTTATCACAAGCAAAACGCTTCCCTTTTAAGTCCTATGGAAAGTGTGTTCCRACAGTTTATCTCCCCTGAGCTAGTTGCTCAGTTGTGATGGAAAGCGAAAAGCTCCCTTTGGGAGTGGGTCCCTGCCAGTAGATCCCTACSGCTTCCCTTGCTGTGGGATAGGTGCAGGACACGCACGGGTGACTGCCCTCTACAGGCTCAGCTCGCCTCACTGTGAGCGAGCAGGACACGAACTTTCCCACCTTGTCTGGGGGTTCACGCTTCTAAATCCTCTTTCCCCTGTTATGAACAACTTCTCTTTTGTTACGGTGGCGCATCCCAGACTACTTCCTGTTGAGCACCAACTGCACCAGTTGATAAAATGGACTTTACACGGCTTTTAAATTTAAAAAAAAAAATAATGGGAAGAAATGATATTTAAGAAACATGCACATGTCTCAAAACTGGTAACAAGTTAACTCATTTATAAACTCAGAATGATRTGAAGTCCCTACACAGGGGCAGCTTTGCACAGTTTTTATAAAACCAAGCAAAAGAAGCTATAATTACCTCAACAGGCCTGGTAGTAGGATCCACAGAGGAGTGTGTGTAGTTGCTATTCCTGTAAGTTCCCAGGAAGGGGACGTTCTCATGGAAGCAAAAGAAAATAAAGATAAATTCAGATCAAGCAAGGAACATATAGAATGGCCCAAAGCAAGTGACATCAAGATAGAACAAAAAAAGTAAAAGGAAAAGAAACAATCAAAAAAAAAAAAGAAATAATTTAAAAACCCCACCCACAAAAATAGTAATTGCCTAAGCTGAAAAATTGGGGTCTAGATTTTAAAACTATGCTCTTAAAATTCATGAGTGAGATTTTTGTTTAGTACATTCCAGTACTAATGGCACGTACTAGACATTCAGATCTTGTATAGTGATCTAACATTCCTCTCTCTCCTTCTCTTGGTCTTTCCCCAAAATACTTTGACTTAATCAGTCTTTCCGAAAGACATCCAGATGTAAAGCCCAGAAAAAAAATGGGCAGACCTGCCTGCATCAGAAAAGGAGTAGGGAACATGAAATCCCACATGGCTCACTTCTCACCCCAAAGAAAGACTGGATAAATTGCACGGTTATTTCTGTCCCCTCCTCCTGCAAGATTCATGGAGATATATGTACATTTTACAGGCTAAAATCTTCATTGGGATGTCCACTGACCTCAGACAAGAACAATTCCAATAGCAGCAATATAAAATACAAGAATCATTAAAGATATTTAATTGATTGTAAAGGCCTCTAACCTGTCACAGTTATTTTATTCTACTTTAAGTTGTCTTAGTACAAATAATTTTTCTTGGCCCAATGGATCCTGACAATCTGGTACATTCTATATTTTCATGAACATTAACACCTCAAGAAYGAGTGTAATTGTTTTTTCAGAAATTATGGGAACAAGCAACGGAATATGAAAATTGTTTACTATGTCCTGTAGTAGAATTCCCTGGAAACAGGCAATTCCATTGCTTTGTACTTTCATAGTCTTTACCTTTGAGCCTTCTGAGTAGGGAAGGTTATGGTGATTAATATCAACATCTTTTTCAAAGCACTGTGGGCATACCAGTTCTGAAACTAATGTCTATATATTATTTGCAAGGGATATAAAAGTTCATAGCTTTTTCTCAGCAGCACCAGCACCTTTGAAAAGGATTGGATGAAAGGCAAGAAATATAAAACCCCACATTATCTGTCACTGAAAACATGGATAAGTAAATTCAAGATCCCTAAAAACAAACAACCACAACAAAAAAATGCTGAAAGAAGGTAGGATTTAACTGAATCTGGGAGCTTTAGAAACATGCTCATTCAAAACTCAGTAGATCTTCCTTTACCCACATAAGGGATGCAACATAGACAGAATCCCCTTGTATGACCTAAAAGGACTTGCATCTTTAGTATTGCCTATCTACTAGTGAACACAGCAAAATCTGCTACAACTGAAGACCCACAAATCAGCACACTATCAATCAGTATTAACTGCACGGTTAAAGACCAAGTGACACCAGAGCACCTGCTCACCCAGAGTTAARCAGAGAGTGAAAATTTTCAGTCAGCTTGTTCCATACACACCCAGTGCCTGCTCTCTGCAGCAGGCACAAGCACAGAGCCGAGAGTACCTGGCTTCCACGGTGTGGGAGTATTTACCTGAGTTGGACAGCTGAGAGTCATGTTAGCCGTGAAGTCAAAGGAGTCAGTTTTCTGTCCTACAGGTTGGAACTAGGAAGGAAGGCAAATATATATATATATATATATATATATAGTAGCTGTGTCTTCTCATTTTACATTTGTATAAAAATTCTAATCCAAAAGAATCTAAATACACCTTTCAAATTTATATAAAGGCACTTGTATTTATAGATCTTGGTTTACCCGGGACTGAAATGCATCTGCTTCTCAGAAAGAATATGACAACTGTATAATAAAACAGCAACTCTAGAAAGATGTTTAAAATGAGAAGTGGAAAACTACACTGCATCAGCTTAAACTCCACAGGATTTTGGCAGGCACATGCAATTCTTTTGGAATTATGCCAGAATACAAGGTCATAAACTATCCTCTCCTGCACAAAAGAAGATACTCCGAGTCCCCCAACTTTTATAGCTGAGGAGTATGTTACTAATTCCAAAAAAAGGCTCTCTATACACAGAAGATATAAACAAATTTATTTAGAGGTACTGCTTGACTGCGGGCCATCATGTTAGCAGTTAAGACGATACACACAAACACGGAGAAGTTACCCTCCAAGATCTGAAACACCACCTCTAACTGCATGCACACTCCTACTGCACTGCAACATTGGGAAAATGGGTTTGCTCAAGCAACCTTTAACTTAACTCATTTTTATTGAGTTTTACTCATTAAAGACACTTTAATTCATAATGAAAAAAAACGACTCACAAGGTTTTAAAGCAATTTCRACAATCCATTCTAAATTGTCATACGTTGTTAGGATTTCTTTTTGGTGCTTCCCCCAAATAAATCCACTAAAACATCATTCCTGATAATATTATGCTGCCTTTAGTGACAATGGATGAAATAAACTAGAAGATACTCAGCTGAAATCCTTAGAGACTCAGATGATACACTTACAGCACCCTCTCCCATCCACTATCAGAAGCAAGACCTTCTAAGGCTGAGAGCAGTTCTTAACTTGAAGGCATCTGACYAGTAAACTAGAAACATAAACACTGGGAGCTCATCACCAAGATCCAAAATTGTCCTGGCCTTCATTGCAATGCTTATTACATTAATAATTACATAAATGATGTTAGTAGATCTAACTAAAGACTCTATTACATGCCGTGCATGTCTCCTTACCATAGCGTTCCATAGAGCCCTGGCAAGCTGGGAATGACCTTTCTGACTTGGATGGAAACAGTCAGGTGCAAAGTAGGAAATATCTGGACTCCCATCCTAAAAATGAAAACATAGAAGGACATCTGAGCGCAGAAGAAGCCATAAAAGGTCCACCTTTAGGTCAAAGCAGAGCCACTGATGAAAGCTGGATGCTATGCATGTTTAATGCTTCAGTGCAGGAAATCTCTTGATATCTAGCAATGCAAAGTATAAAACAGCTGTAGGAAATGCTTAATCTCTGTGCCTCGAAGCTCAAGTTCTTTGAGGTGCAGATCCACACAGAAACATCAAAGAAAAGGGATTTTGAGCTTCGTGGTTATTCTCTTAAGGTTCCCCAATAAGGATGGCTTCTTCTCCTTGACATTGCTCTATAAGCAACATTATGCTGTGCAGTTACCTTCACATGGTAAACAAGGATATTACTGATGATGCACCAGAAGGAACAAATCCATCCCATTTCTCACAGCTGTGTCAGCTCTGTCAGTTTGAAATAAGCAAAAAGCAAATAAAATGCTTTTGAGTGAAGGCAGCCAAAATGACTGAATATACCAACAGTGTCCTTGTGAGCACAGCTGTACTTTAATAAAGACTGGAACATCTGAAGGAAATAGAGTGTAGAAATTTAAATATCTTGACTTTCATGCAAGTCTACCAATATGAGAAAAACTAGATTACATATGACTGAAATGACTTTTTTTTTTTAGAGCAGAGCATTCCTTCCTCAAAGTTTGAGCAGGTTTTGACCCAGTATGTTTGGGCTAGCTCATGAGAGGTCTATTACCAAAATTTGGATCCATATTTGATCTTCTGCCAAGCTGAAAGGCCAAATTTTCTGTTTGGGAACACCTGAATTTTGTGCAAGGTATTAAAAATAAACAACAAAAAATTTTTCTTATTATTCACCGTAACTAAGACGAATAAATGAACAAACACCTCCTTTTCTGCGACATAATTATTTTGAAATTTAAGAGTTTTGTCTAGCATCTGAATCTTTTAAGCTATTTCCAACCAAGCTATTTCTAGATCACCTTGATCCAATGATGCCAGAGCCATATCTCCTGCACACTATTTTGCCCCATCTGCTACTAGTCCCAACTGAAGCCAGGAACAGCAGTTATATTACAATTGGCACATAGGGTTTCAGTTTCAGAGGTGGTTTGGGTCACTTCCTAGATTTACAATTTGCTGGGCCTTGCCAAGAAAGGAACTGAAATGCATTCTAGTTGCCAGTGACAGGGGGAAAGGTCACTGCATAAATCTATCCCCACTAGATCTTGTGTAAACTTCTCTTTCTGTACAGACACAGAAGAGTAGGTTAGGGGACGTGAGAAGGAGGTGATGACGTAGTCCCCCAGTGAGCACCTATGTTGCTTTAAGAGCCGTAACTTATCTTTGAGTCTATTAACCATGTTATATTTTCAGAATGAAAGATATTTACAGATCCTTGAAAATGGGCAGAGAACAGGCTCTTAATTCAAGTTTTGATTAATCTTTCAAAGTAGTAATTCATAATGACAGTCCAATGTGTAAAACAAAGAACTGATAACCATGCAAGGAAGTCTGATAATCTATTATAGCAAAAATCAACAAAACCTAATAAAGAACAAAAAATGACAAGCTGAAACTATTTTGCATATCAACTTTAAAGGCTGCATACTCGCACTCAGTCCTCTGCATGCAGTGTCTTCAGACCATACCTGATKAAGAGGAATCTTGGGATTTTGAAGGAAAGACTGGATTACCACCGTAAAATTTTCATGAGTATCATATCTGCCAGATCCCACCAATTCCTGAATGCCACGCTGCAAGAAACAAAATTGACTAGTGATAAATTAACATTTCTCCAT
This sequence comes from Eudromia elegans, assembly GCA_003342815.1. NCBI lineage: Eukaryota > Metazoa > Chordata > Aves > Tinamiformes > Tinamidae > Eudromia > Eudromia elegans. Next base: position 1,944,707 of record PTEX01000058.1, read on the forward strand.
CATCATCTTTTTCTTTTGAAAATTTAAGTATCAGTGGGAGGCGTTTGCTTTTTAGCTTAAATACCTGAGAGCACTGACAAAAACAAGAGCCTTTGCAATGTGCCAGTACAATACTGCAACTGGTGGTGACTGGGGAGGGATCAGATTTTGGMAACTAAAACTCCACCTATCCATCTGTACCAGGGAACAAAATTTTGATAAACAGCTTTGTTGCTGTCATATGGTATTTTGGATAACATCAAATTACATTATGGATAGCTTACAGGCTCCATCTGGGCAAAGCACTRCTACGATTTGCAACCAGACAGGTTGCTGGGCTTACCCCATCTGAAAGTAAACTGACTGCGCCACTCCAGATGAGCATACCTGGTAAGCTCTGGTAGCTTCTCTCACCATTGTTACATTTTGTGAGTTTTCTTCTCCTAGAAGCACACAGCTACACAGGTAACTGAGGGAAAGGTTAAAGGAGTAAACAGAAATAGAGACAGTTAAAACCCGAGAATGCCAAAGTCACTCTTTGCCRCCCAAAGCCCTGTAACATGAGAGTAAAGAGAGCTACACTCTAGTGTTTCTGTGAAAATGTCTGATGGTTCTTGCCATCTTTCAGTATTTCAAGCCTTAGTCTTATTTTCTGCCGCACATGAGTGATGCTGCTCTACCATCAGTTTATTTTCACCCCCAGGCATACTGAGATGATGACCACTYTACTGTGCTAGTTTGTGTCCCATTCATTGCATCCGGGCACCCAAAGCCCCTGCAGCCTGACAGACACTCATTGCCTCTGGAACTAGAAAACAGATCTGTAAAATTTACTGGCTGCATTGCCTCTGAGCCTTTCCAAGCAGCAATTCCTTTTGCATTCCTGAGACACAGAGCATGTCCCTGTCTAGAGGGTCAGCAAAAAATGCGAATTACCCATCTCAATAAAACCTCTGACAGAAACTTGCCTACTCTGGAAATACTTCCCATTGCCTCAAAAGGCCTGAAAATCYAGCTACTCATACATTTCAACCCCACTTCAAGAAACCCTGTATGAGTAACTTGAACCCAAGCCCAGTAAGYCTACCTTATGTATAACAAGAAGCCTTCTATAGGAAGGTACTTCACATAAATCTCTAGAAATCCTAATCTGTAAATCACAGGCATTATAACCTTAGAAAAATAAGCATAGTTCATTATAAACTGCTCTAGGGTGACAAATTCTATTCCCTTGAGACCTAAGGCCACACCATCCCTAACTCAGAGAATTCTATTTATTCAAATGCTAAATGAAGATTATTAGGTGAGCGAAGCTTCCCTAAAWCTAATGGTCTGTGGAGTGCTTAACTTGCTACTCTGAGGTCTGAAAAATGGAAAGGCATCAGGTCTTGTATCATGCTTGAAGGTGAAACCAGTCCCTTAGTGCTTTCAGCCAGAAAGGGAATGCTAAKCTACAAATCAAATCTGTCCCCATCTTAACCAAAGTTCAGGGAACTATTATGCAAAGCCTAACCTAACCAGGCTAATCCTAATCTGACCTGGAAGGGAATCCAATAGCTCAAATCAAAACATTTTTATAAAAGAGAAAGTTACCTTTAATAAAATCCTGCCTTGAGTCTAAATTTGTTATGCCTTGAGCAAAAGGTTAAGCCTGTTACCTCACCTCTTCTGATCATATCAGGCCCACCCTCATTCTTTTGACAGGGGACTTGACCACTTTGCTCAAGGTAAACACCGTCTCATGCACTGTCTTAGTCAACACCTTTGGAGTCACAATGAGATCTGTAACTTCCAGATACAGTTTAGAARTTTAGACCACTGACCTCTAACAAGCCTGGCTCTGTCCCTAACCCTGAAAATTCCTCCGTGCCCAAATAAAATCCTCATGCAAATAGCTCCTCTCCAGCCCCAGCCCTTAATTCCAGGCAAACCCTACTACCTCTGATGCAWATTACAGATAGGGACATTCTAATCTCTCATYCTGACCTAAGGAGCCTCACTACCCTCACCCCTAYCCTAACCCAAGTAYAAACCATAGCTAAGGCATCAAAAACTTCTGCTACCTTATTCGTAGCCCGAGGTGCCTTATCTGACTCAGCCAYAGCATCAGGAGTCCTTATGCATCCCAGCTAGAAATGCCAATCTACTGTTTAGCACAGGCAATTCAACCCTTCAGAGCCATAAACTTTTCCAAAGAACATTTTTGTGCCACTGTATCAACACTGGCCCRGAGTTGCTTAAACTCTGCACTCAAATTAGTATAAGAAGCAGCCTGAAATGGCTGTAAAAACTATATTTGTTGTTGGGAAGGATTCTTTTAGATGAAAGACAAGACAGGCAGCTCCTTCAGATGGGACAGTGTCAGTAGTGAATGGGATGTCCATAGGATTCCAATGCTATCATTGAAAAAGAGGTCAAACGAGGAGTAGAATGGAACAAGAATGTGCTTTATCATCACAGACAATAAGTGTACTGGGAAGAAAGGCAAGACTTACTCTGCCAAATAAGTTGGGCACTGAGCTTGAGTATCCACAAACAATTCCCTCAGAGGTAGAAGGTCCATTACTTCAACCAGACTCACTAGAGCTTTGGGAACCTGAAAAATCAGACCTTTGCTTAGAAGGAACTGGTTAGGCAGCCTTAAATGCATTTATTTTATATCAAGTCCAAACATTCCTTTCGCTCCTTTCACACTCACACTTCTCCAACTCAGCTGTTGATCCTTACCCAGCCCTATGGTCCAATATTCCCTGTCTGCCATTTCAGACAGCACCTCACTACCTTCAGGTGGACAAAAGAAAATGCTTTTATGGAAGTTAATAGAATACATTTGGTACCAGAGTATAAGGAATGAAAAGGCTAGCCCCAAATGGTAATATACCAGTAAAAGGTACAATACCAGGACAGTTTCACAGCACTTGCCTGCTCATGCAGAATATCAAGGGTTTCTTGAATTCGTCTGGTGAAATTTACAGCCGAGTAATGATCCTGGTTTTTAAAAAAACAAAATGGTTACTGCTAACAAAGATAAGACATTTGAGTTGTGAGGATGGAGACTCACATTAATGCCCTTTTTCTACAATATAGCAGTGTGTTCAGTGAAGTTTTCTATCTTCTTTCTAGAGACCAGGAACTTTAAGTCTATCAGTTAATCTAAAATGTACAAAGTTTCAGTTAATTGGGGTTTTAAAATAAACCCCCTTGAAGCACTGGGTCTTTCATATATGAACGGAGAGAACATGAGACAAACCAGACACAGGCATGCCCACAGACAACTGATAAGCTCTCATAAACCTAGATGAAATCTTTACTAGGCAAGACATAGCTACAAATATGGCTATAATTAAATTTGGCAGCAGCAAAAAAAACACCTATCAAGGCTCCTACAGAAGAAGGAAATCCCCCAAGCACAACAGCTGGAGGAGAAATGGAAGTGTTCACAAGCTGGCAAGTTAGCGTATTGAAGGAGAAAGAGCAAGAGCTGTCGGAGGAAGGTGGCCTCTGTGCAACATCTGCCTATTCAGTTCCAATGATSTCCTCAAGAAGTCTAAACAAGCATCAGTTCAAAAGGTACTTAGCACCACTGCAACTTCCAATATACACCTCACCTGCTCCTAGCAGCTCCTGCACTGAGTTATGAGGCAATGAAAAACATTGCTGACATGGACTGATAAGGGTTCAAAACAGTATAATTCTTTTTTGGATGTCTAATGAGGCACTGCTGGCAACAGAAGAGTTACCATATCAGAGGAGTGAAGCTTTTCTCCCCTTTAGCCCTTCCTTTTTTTTTCCATCGTCTTTTATGATCATGAGCAAAGACGACAGTTTTTGTCAACAACTGTTTCTGCATCAGGCTACTGTCAGCAGCAACCCCATCAAAACACATAGCACATGCAGCTYATGTTTGTCCCTGTTAAAAGGTCGAAGGATTCATGGGTTTCCCTTAAGGTCTTTCTACAYTAACAACATAGTCCCACTATTGCTTTACTTAACACTTTCTACTACTCACAGGGTCTTTGCAATAGTTGCACAGATCGTTGCCTCCAATATGCACCGTTATGATCTTCCAGTCAGCATCGAGGTCAATTCTCTGTGTAATGAAGAAGAAAATAATGAGCTCGATTTTCTTTGACTGCTATGTAGATGGTATCCTTAAAGATGGATCTATCATGAGAAGTAACATCTGTTTCTTTTCATGCTGTAAGATTCAAGTCCTAGACAACTTACAAGATCAGTTTTCATTAGTCTCAGAAGAGTTCTGGCTTGCTCAGGTAAATGCCTGTGAAGAAGGACAATCAATAAGTGAAAGAAACACTCTCAGGTAGAGGGCAAAATTATACTCTTTGGATGCCTTAAATTCTGTGCATGATTAGATATCAGAAGAGTAAAGTGAGGAGAAACTACAGTTTCCATTTCACAGTTATCAAATTACACGTTTGCACCTTTAGGAAAAGTAAATGTCAAATTGATTGATACAGATCATGCAAATTCACTAATTAGTCTGGATTTATAATTTTTATACTTTTGATTTATAGTAAGATTAGCTTATTACAGTGTTTAGCACCTAAAACACCTGAAATGCCAGACAGGGCATAGCATCTTGTTTGTTTGCAGATGATCTGATTAGAACTGAGCTGCTGTCATTTCTCGTGGATTAGATCAACAAAGGAGTCTCACGTCCCAGTGTTTAACTGACCTCCTGAGCAAGTTTGTGCACACACAGCTCTGCACACATCTCCCTGCTTTCTGGAGATGGCAGCCAGAGTCAATACCGAAACTTTCAGCTGTGGGTAAACACCTTTGTGCACTCTATTTTTCTAGACTATTTCTATTTTTTAATAATAATCCAAGAAACTTTAAAGATTACTCAGATAAGCTGACAATTYTGCTGTTTTTGCAATAGCCATGCAAGGTAGCTCTTTAGTCTGGGATGAGCTACATCGCTCTCCTGGCTGTTAGAAACACTTCTCTGACTGCGTATCATTTCCGGAAGCCCATCAGCTGACATCAATAAGCATGACACACTTATTTTGTATGGTAACGACAGCTCAGCTCTCCTTCACGATGCTCTATTTATTGTAGAAGCAGGAGATATTTCTCACCACCTCCCTCCAGCTGAATATTGATCTAACACTAATGTAAGTCTGTTTACTGGGGAATGAGCCCTGGCATACGTCTACTTGTGACAGAAACACTGTATGCAGGTAGTAGCTTTGTTCACTCTTGCCTTTGTCCAATGTGTTAATCTACTTATTTATATCCCAAAGCCACCACAGGCCACAAGTTGTCAGGATTTTCCTTCTGTTCTCCTTGCAGAAGCCCCTAAGTTAAGGCACTGATTTCTGTAATCATCAAAAGGAAACATCACATATTGAGCAGACAGCCTGCAACACCTTAGATTTCTCATGCAGTTGTTGAGCTGTTGATGCATTCTGAGTCAACAGTCAATAAGCATCCAATCCAGATGGTTGGGAAGGGATAAGAATAATTGGTATGGATGAAAAAGACAGTTGTCTTTTGARCTAACATCCATCAATTAATTTAAAATGGTAACTGACTGACTATCTAACAGTAATCCCTTGGTTGCTACTGATGATAATAGCATGTATATTGGTGACTTAAAAGGAAATACTATCCTCTTTCAATCYTTCTCCCACTCCAACCAGCCTGTCTAGGCTTTAACAAATGCAAAATGCATGCATGTATTTCACTAACATGAACTGAAAAAAAGCTCTGTCACCACCACAAAATGGTACTCTCAGGTAAAGAAGGCTGTATGATACTTCAGGGCATCTGGCACACCCTTTCTGTCCAGAAAAGCAAACATTTACTGAGAATGGTAGTATGACTCACAAGTTACTCAAGGACTGAAGGAGCGCCATAAATAATACCTGACAAATCCTAACTGACATCACTCAGATACAGCAAACTCAAACATTCCACTTGGCTTCTGGATTTGACTTCCAAGAGCCCTTTGGAAATCAAAAGGATTTTTTTAAACTAAAATATATATGGAGGGCTGAGTACTATCAACTAACAGTGTCAAATCCAAGCACCCTCTGCCATATCCCCTGTCCAAACTGTGACTGAATCCCAGCAACCATCTGTTTTTGTTAATTAAACAGCAATGACTCTTTCAATAAGAAGCCAGGAATTTCTACCATGAGCCTATATCGGAGTTCAACTTACACAGGCTCCCAGGTGTGATTAGAAGCAAAAGGCCAAATTCAGATGACTGCAAGACATTACAGACCCAATAAACTGTCAGAGCAGCCTGCAATTGCACCAGATCTGCAATGCACCAAAACCTAAATGTGACTATCAGCAATTCTCCTTTCTTTATATTCCAACCTGAAACTTCTTTTTCTTCCCTCCCTGTCAAACTTGCCTCTCTCTCCAGAGGCCTAAGGCCAGGATTTTGGAAGGCTTCATTGAGTTTTATTTCCATCAATTCTTTACCAACTCACTACATGCTCATTTTCTTAAAACATCCTTGCTCTCCAAGATTTATCAACACTGAAGATAAAGGATAGAAACCACCACCACAAGTTTCCACCAATTTCTTGCTCATGGGGCACGTAACCAGGACTGCTGGTTTCATTTGAAAGTTGAGCTAAGCCCATTTTCTGCACCAACTTGACTGGTTTTGCCTGCTGTTCCGAGCAAGTCATGACAGCACATGAGGCAGCTGGAGGAGAATTAGATGAAACATCCATTACCTGAAAGGTGAAACAAAGAGCTACATACTCAGCCTCAGCTCCAGGGACTGCCTGGTTAAGGAACGCGCCTGATTCATTCGCATGTCCTGTCCCGGTTGAATAGCCCACGATCTTAGCATTGAACTCTCGAAAGAGGTCTGAAAATGAAGGATAGAAATGAAAGAAAAATGACCTTGTCCATCCCCTGCCTTCTGGGACCAGCACACATGAGCGTGTCACGTATTTGCTTGGGGACAGCATAGTACAGCCACTGCAGTCTCCATTTAACTAACACCCACCAGGCAGAGGCAAAAGGAGCAAGCAGTGAGCAGCAGCTCGGACGGCATGGGGTCACCTTGTGTCTCTTGTACTGTCACCAGGGAATAAGATGAGCAGAACTCAGGATTTTGTGCAGCTATCTTTCTTGTTACAGTGGAAAAGACTGAATTAAAACCCTCTCAGACACCTGATGGGGACTTTGGGAAGCGATTCTGAAATGGGATGTCAGTTATTGCAGGAGGAACAAACTCTAGGCTTCAGCTAGAGATTCTGGGTCAGCCTCAAGGCTGTGAAACATTTGACAACACTACTGACAATCTCAAAGCCTCCTCCAGTGCGTGGTTTGGAAGTACTTCCACCTTGCACTGTTATCTCAATAGTAATTTCTAAGAGGAGGCAAGTATTGTGAGCTGATAATGAAAACGAAGCCACATTATAAATGCCAATTTAATCCCAATTATTCAATTAAACATATTTTAATGATTTAAAAAGGTTTTATCAAAATAGCATGTATAGCTAACAGCATCTAGTGCTATAGTAACAGCATCTAATGAAATAATCAATTATTTGTAACTGCATATTAGTAAGATATTCCTATTACATTCTACTCATACTGAGCAGAGAGGGACAGTTTACTGACCCTCTTCAAGTGGAATTAATTATTATGATTGGTCCAAAGTGAGCCTGACTTTATATTAATAACAAACCAAGTTAGGAGAAGTGGTAGGTATTAGTAAAAAGAAAGTTAAAATTATTGCCCTCAGGTTATATGCACAAGAACTATTTACCAAAAATGCTGATGTCTGTAAGCATCCTTTCTTGGAGGAGTGGGGAGGATGGCAGATAAAAAACCTCTGCTAAAAATTTATTAAAAGCAAACTCTAATTGTATTACAAACATGGACATAGTAAGCTTAGTTAGAAAGTCAAGTAACACTCATCAAGCAACTTAAAAAGAGAGAGGGGGGGAAAAAAGGAAGGGTTTTTGTAGTTTCTTCTCAGTATCACTGATGAAGGAAATGTTTTTTTTCATTAGTCTTGTGATAATCTTTCTTTGCAAGGAAGATCTGGTGAATTACTCTCCAATACCTTGAAGGCATTTAAGATCTCTCTGCAAACCTACCACTCGTCCCATTCCTTCTTTTTAATTTCACTAGTGAGATCTAAGAAAAAAAAGATTACTTACTAGGTAGAGTTGTGACATCCTTTAAGGAAGCATCCCCTCCAATACTAAAAAGAGAAAGAGAAATGCCAGTCATTCATGTTTTAGCTGGGGACAGTCTAGCCTTTTACGACCATGTGTATGGCAAGTGGTAAAAGTTCTCCAGTTATCCAGGTCCAACAAAGTTCTGGAATAGCAAACTACTTCTTTGAGAATAAAAGCCAAAAAATCTGACTTGTTTGACCAGTGATTTTTCTCTAGTTCTGTAGATCTCCAATTCCTCCTCTCAACACAGCAAGACAAACTGTTATAAGCAGTCCAAGACAAAAGTACAGGAGAAGCTAAAAGGCTGGCTGAAAATCTATTGCAGAAAGCTCTTCATGTGGAACCCCCTTAGTAACAACACCAGAGCTCTTCATTAGAGATGCTAGCCAGATAAACAGCTTTTTCCACTTTCTGACATCTGAAAGTTCCAAAACATGGAGAAGAGAATAATACTTCTAAAGGCAAGGAAGACTTACACATCCTCATCACCTTGGACAGAGGCTTACCTCCAAGAGAGTCCTCGGTACTGAGTGTTCAAATCTGTGAGATCATCTGAGGCAATTCCCGTACCAGCCTGGACATTAGTTTTCATTAACCAGACAAAAGGAAAGCACAACTATTAACACCATAGTCAAAGTCATTTCATGTATTTCTGAATGAGCCTCTTCAAAAGCTTTAGAAAGCATCTAGCTTCTCCCAAAGCCTCCTCCCCGCAAGATGCAACATTTTCTTTCAAGCTTATTCACAAATATTGTATTGTACATGATGCACAAGATACATGATGAAACAGAGGTTTGAAGGCTTTCTTTACATAGTTCCAGATGAAATGAATAACATTTATAGTTGTATTACTCATGAAAGATGAAAACATCTTAAAGCCACAAAAAAATCAGGCTAATGACAGGCAACACAATATGAAGCCAATACAGGCAAGAAAAACAGGTATCTCAAACAAGAAGTCCTGTAATAACATTATCCTATTTTGAGAAGTACTGTGCTACACAGAGATATTTATAATAGCATTACAGCAAGGAAGGAAGCCCTCTATACTTGCAATGAAAATTGGGACAAATTGACAATTACATCCCTCTAAAAATCACCAGAACTCAAAAGGTGAGTGATTGTCCACAGCGATACTATAGTGTCATATTAAATGTGAGTACCTGGGGAGTACTGCAGAACAGCACAATACCAGGCAGACTTCATTGCTGCCTCATCCTCATCCATACCTCAACAACACTACGGTACTCTCCTACATATAAGCTTTGTCAAATTAATGCATGGCCAGATTTCAAAATGTCTGTGTGTTGTCCAAAAGCAGTCCAGACAATAATGCACAAATGCTGTTTCTATGAAAATGGGTTTTACTCTCAGTTCCCACAAGCTATACTTAGAAGCAGAAACACCTGTAGAGTCCTGGTTATCATCATATGGCAACTGTAGTCAGATACTATCTTGTCTTTGTCAATATTGCAGATTTGCATTCAAATACTTCAGTTTATTTCAGTAGCCTCTTGTGTGTAGGAGTTTCAGCACCATGCCTGCCAGAGAGTCATAAAGGCCTCATAGCTTGTACACACAATGTCTTTGTTATTCAGGCTCAGAACCAGAGAAGCTGGATTCCAGTTACATCTTTCTGCCCAGCATTTCTTATGTACTGGCTATAGAATTTCAGAGGCTTTAGCAAAAGGAAAATTAGGCAAAAAGATACAATCAGAATTTAGGATGTCTGAATCTTGATACAAGTTCCTCCTAGTCTACCAAACACAGCGAGACTCATCAGGGAGAATTACATTTTAGGAATAAACTGGCTGTGAGTTAACACAGCAGCAGTAAAGAGACTGAATAATTTCTGAAACAGGTGAAGCCAGAGGACTTTTTCTTCGTAGATACGTATCTCATTATCCAACGTCTCTTAGTAACACTCTATTCTTGAAAGAACTGAGGCTAAAGGACAGGTTCGCTAGTTCTTCCCTATTCAGAGAAATAAATACACACACACATACCACAAAACAAAACACATAGTAACTTAAGGCTTGTAAAAAGCCCTATTAGTTTCATCTGATCTCTTCTGCTCTCTATTCAACAAACCCTTTAAATATGTCCTTAAATTATTTGCCTATGTTTAAAAGCATGTGAATATTTGCATGAGGGAACAGAGTGCTGGAGAATTGATATATTTTTTTCTTTTCTAGCTCCGAATTCTGTCATCACCCATGAGTGAATGGATCTTTATCTCCAGGCACAATAGATATTTCCCTACCACTAGGGCAGGTGTATGTTTACAGTTTTACCAAGAAAACAGTAAAAACACCACTGTCTTACCGTCAGAGAGTCCCCAAGGGCTGCTATGATTTTCACATCAGCGGGCTTCAGGGCATTCACTATAGAGGGAAAGAGGTGCAGTTGAAGCTGCACAGGAAGTAATTATGCTTTTCACCACTATCTATTTGAAATGTGCCATTGTATATTCTGGTGCTTGGCCACACTGTTTTTGCAGTGATGAAACAGAAATTCTCTCCTGCTCATTTTATAGCACCAGCATATGTACATTAATTATATTTTTAATGGCTAACATTGCCACCAAAAAAAAAGACAGGAGACCAAGGAAAAAATAACAATACATTGTAAGTAATAGAGCACCAAGATGAAGGTGAAAGTGCAGAATCAGACAAAGCAGGATACCACTAAATGCTCTAAGTAGCCAGCTAATGACTAAAGAGACAGCTACGTGATGTTCTTTGAAAAACTGAATCCTGTGACATCCCAGGCTAGCTGGAAGCTGGACTTACAGTCCCTATCCCAAAAGTGTAGGTGATGACATGTATAGGCTATGTCATCATGCAAGTGTGAATTTTCTCATATTTTGAAGCTCTCCACTGCCAGCAAGTCAAGAGGAGCTATTTAGTCAAAATGTGACCTTGTGTGATCAATTGGCACTGTATCTATTAACCTGCTGCTGAAAAACATGACATCTTTGCTGTGCAGCATTTTTCACTGCCCAGCAGTCATTTCAGCAAAACCAAAAAACCATTCCAGAAAGACAGCTGAAAGTACTTCAATCTCTAGACAAAATGGGTAAGACTACCTGAAGTTGCAGAAGGGGAGGAAGGAGACCAGTCTTCACACAGCAGCTCACTTCCATAATTCTGAAGAGAAGAGAGTCAGAAGAAAGCTGAATAACATTTGCCTAGGATATAGTCAGTAGTAACTAGTTACCTCTTAACAGAGGCCAAGTGGATAAACCAGAGCAGGTTTAGTATATAATTAAATCAGACTCTGCTTAGTTTACTAATCATATTCAGTCTTATCAGATTGGAGCAGCATCCTGTGCTGATAACTATGCCATCTGAACACGTGCTTTTACAGGTCTCACCAAATACATTTTACCTAAACTCAAGGAGAACTTTCCTGTTTTGTACTGTGCTCCCCACCTCCCAAAACTCCTCTGTTCAAAGACCAATTTTGCCTGTCATGCAAGGCATGACTCATCTGGCTACCACACAGGAACACGTGCTGGAGAGTAACAGTGGGATGGTGGTGTTGGCACTTACTGGAGCTTGGCTAGGGTATGTGTAATTGCTGTTCTTATACGTCCACAGGAACGGCTCAGCCTACAAAGCAAGACAGTCTGAGTCAACGTGAAGTATCAGAATAAGCAGAGATTTGTCTCCCCACAGAAGCCAGGTCATTCAGTATAGATACTGAAGTCTATGTGGTCTAAGTAGGCTGGAGATCCTGCCCTCATGTTTCAGTCAATCCATGCACGGCTGTCAGGAAGTTTATTCCTAGGAGGAAGAGCCTGCCCTCCATCTCATGGGGTGTGGGAAGGGCAATTATACTGGGTGGCGCCAAATATGCAGGGAGAAACCGAGAGCCCTCTTGATGACAGTACTCCCAGCTGCTGGTAAAGAATTGCCCAGTCACTGGGCATTCCCAGCAGCACTGCATATAACAAGCATAAATGCCCATATTTACCTCACTTGGACATTTGAGAACAATTTCCTCTTCTATTTGTTGATTGTCTGTCTTCTGACCTACAGGTTCCAGCTGTGGGGAAAAGAGGCGAGGGGAACATAGAAGAAAAACAGATGAGTATTGACCAGCAGAGGTAATTATTTTACCAACCACTGAAAACTACCTCTGCAGCACAGCAAGAGGATTATCATGCCATGCCTCTGTCTGACCACCCGCTCCGATCACAGCAGTACCTGATGTCCCAAGATTTTATCTTGAAAGCTGTTTTCACATACTAAATGGTCTATTCTATTCCCATGATATGTCAGGAATGTGCTGTAATAATCAAAATACCAGGTATTCATTATCTCCTGAGAGAAGTCCAACACCCATAGCATTAACATGTCCTGGGATGTATTATTTTGATATGGGTGGTTTCAGGTGATGTTCCTTCAGATGCCCTCTTTTCCTTCGCAAACATCACTGTCATTTCAGAAGAGATACAGCTATCCTCATAGTGGCCCTCTAATTCTATTTCACTGTCAAAGGCAAGATAGGAAAGATGAGGAAAAAACAACATAACGATTAAAATCTTACCATGTTATTCCACAAAGCACGTGCAGCCTGAGAATGGGCTTTCTGGCTGAAGTGGAAACAGTCTGGGGCAAAATAGGAATTGTCAGGTAAACCTTCCTAGAGGATGAAACAAGGACTGGGTTATCCTCTCTTTATTCCAAAGCAATATCTCAGTTGACTTTGAACCAAGAAGCCACAAAGGCTTTAGGGACCAGGAGACCTGAGCTGGGCTAGAAAGCTCTAGAAATTTGTAGATGAGAGGGCTTTTAAAGCTTTTCAACGTACGATTTCTGAATTCATTAAGTATCTATTGCATTATTATCTGTGACGGCAGAGGGTGGCTTCAGTGCCTAAGATGGTGTCTTCTGGGCCCATTTTTCTATTTCTCATTTACTCCAGGCTATGCCATAAATGTTTTCTGCAATTTTGGATGTTAGCTCTATTGAATAAAGTAGTACCCAGAATAATGCTGGTCACATTTACAGCCAAAATAATCTTGAAAAGTCAAGGGAATTACACTAGGATTTAATGCAGGAGTTCTTTTGTCGTTGCTATTTTTTACCTCTGTCTTTGGCACATTTACATTCATCAAAAATGGCTGCAAAACCACTGTGAAGTCTTCCTTAGTGTCATACCTTCCACTCCCCACTAATTGGCGAGTTCTCTCCTTAAAAAGAAAAAAAAAAAAGAAAAAAAAAAAAAAAAAAAAAAAAAAAAAAAAAAAAAAAAAAGAGTCACCACTGTTCCTTGTCTCACATTCAGATCACTGGGGCCTCTCAGTAACCTACAGTTCACCCACAGATTCCCCTATCCCAGTGCAGAACCCCAAAAGTTACTGCAACTTCCAGGCTGGGCCAGGTGGCAAATGCAGAGGTTTGAGAAACTCATGGCAGATTTCTTTGCAAAAAGGCAGCCTGTTGCTTACTTCCTGATCCAGGCAAGGCYCCACTCACGAATTACACTTTCTGTCAAAAGAGTTTCTTCCAGAACCACTAAAGAATTTTCAGTTTGGCTCTCATCCCATCCCTGAGTTTCATTCCTGAGTTATCAACGTTCTTTGACTTAATCTGATTTCCAACAAGATAAGTTGTCAGAAAACTGCTGGTTCYCGACATACACTACTTTCTATGGTTCTTTAACAAATTGCTTCTTATCTGCTTTGTTATTTTATTGAATCAGAGTTGTAAAGATCTTCAGCAGTGCAATTACCTGATAGCCTACACCCATCCTCCTCTCCTTTACAACCACTACTGCAAAATGCCATTAAAGTGAACAGAATCCGTCCTCCAACTCCAAATACCTGCTCAGCGGTCCCTTGATAAAGTCATTTCCAACAGATCCTAGTATCAATAATAAAATTGGCTGTTCACTATTCCCAGCAGAACAAAGAGAGATTATTGCTGGGGAAAAACAACAGAAGTACTAAATTTACTCTTTTAAAATTCYATTTGCCTTACCTGATACTTTTTATTAAAGGAGACAAACATCTCAAATTCACTGGAACTGGCATCATAGTTTAGCAAACAAGGGCATACCATCCTGCAGAATAAAACAATATGCTGAGAGCGGCACAGTAAACAGTTTATCTGAAGGCAGATATTTCTGAAAGACTACTCAATGATGACATTAACTCCCAGCTTCGAGTTTCTAGAGATCCCCAAATATTGAGCAGAAACATTTTTAGGGGACAGATTCAGGAATGTAAAATAAGGAAAAGGTTACATGTGAGCAAGATCTTCACCTGTGCAATACTTTTTGTTCCAGTAGCACTGTATCACAAGTACAGTGAGTTTCATGCTAAGGGTGGTTGTGTCAGAACAGATGCCCAGAGAGAGATGCTGAAGAATCTCTACTCTTAGGGGATCAGACCTTGCCCAGACAAGGCCCAGAGCAACCTGCTTTACCTTTGAAGCTGACCTTGCTGCACTTTTGGGTTTGGGAGGAGACAACTTCAGATAYCCCTTCTAACCTGAGCTAAGTTTTCATGAACCAGCAATGACCACCTTTAACATACCCTATAGTTCTAACCCTTCAAGCACTTGATTTTTTTTTTATTTTTTTTTCTTCTTCTGCTGTTCTCCCATTCTGGGCACATCTCATTATCACTTGAGAAACTCAAAGGAGAACAAAATATTTAAATAAATAAATAAATAAATAAATAAATAAATAAATAAATAAATAAATAAATAATCCTGTCATGTGATGATAGTAAAGCATCTCTGAGAGAACTCTTAAAGAAATACCTCCTATAGCAGTGCAGTTATGCATCAAGAATATATGCATCTCTGCCTACAAACTGGGAACTATTAATGGAGAGTACCTAAAAAAAAAATCATGATTTATTTTTGTAGAACATGTATATATGAAAGATAGAATAACACTAAGTAATATATTCAGAAGTATTCTGGTGAGTAAGGCTAAATGGCACAAACTAAGTTTATTCTCTGACACAAGCTTTCAGGAACACGGCCCTTCAAATCATCTCCACGATTAYTGTCTCGCACAGAGCCAGTTCAGCAGCGTTTGCTGCCACGCAGAACCATGTCCATTTCAGGCCGACACTTGTGCTGACCTGTGAAGATCACTYGGCCTAGGAGCAAGAGGCAGCACAGCAAAGCACTGCAGACCTCTACCCGAGAGACTAAGTAACAATGCAGCTGATAACCCACAAGGGGATCACAGAAATCAGGAACTACAGAAGAGAGGGGAAAGCCTTAAGATTTATGTTTTAGGGATTCCACAAAGAAAACTAGATTTATTCCCTCAATTAAAGTTCTGCGTCTGAATGTCTTCACTGTCTTTGCCCTGCAAGTGCACAACTGAGCTCCTTCTGCTTGGCATTGAACTCCTGCCRCACGAACGATGAGTCACTGAAAAGGCAGCTCCACAGAAAGCGATAGCAGGAGGGCTMATAGACACAGAGACAAGCATTGCTAGATGCTATTTTTAAATGAACATGGATAGACACATACACACAAAGGTGTTCAGTGACCGGGAATACTAGAGTCTTGCCCCTTTAACAAGAGAGTTCCTAAGAAGACCTTGCAGCTCTTTACGGGCAGAGAGCTGTAACATAAATCATCTTCAAACCTCATGAGCAGCCTTGGGCAGCTAATGCTTCTCTCTGCGTACAGTTCCTGGAGGCCTGATATAGAAAGCACTGCCACCAGATTCACAAGTGTCCGYGGAACCTGCCGAGAGAAGCAGCAAATCCCGAGCTGGCATCGGGAGCACCACGTGCCATCTTTGCCCTCCCACCGCCACCGAGGACTTCAGATTGCTGCCAATATGGCAGGCCTGTTGAGTGAAACAGCTGGTGTTATTTATAATAGACACATGTGAGGTAATACTTAATCTCACACAGCTAAAATACAAAATTACAGTCCCTGCACATGCARGCTCATTCTAGTTCCAATGTTGGGGGTCATTCATTTAGAGATGATGGTTTCAGAAGGATCCCAACACGCTGTTACAGGCGTTTCTCCACACAGCTCAGGCACTTGCTGACTCTGAGCGGTCTCACCACCGACTTTACCCTCATTCTGAGCATCAGAGCCTCTCTCAATGACCAGTGAAGCACTAAACCRCAGCATGAGCTTTTTCTAACTCTTGAATATTGTAGGTTTGTGCAAATTTTTCACAATTTTTTTTTTACACCATTTGTCTGCAGCACATGAGCTAGAACTCAGCACCTCCCTATGCTTTCTGGTATATACTTCCAGRACCTTCCATTACTAAAAAAGTTTATTTTACCTCATTGTGAAGCATGTCCAAAGCTATTTGTATGTTATAGGTGTAGTTCTCAGGAGAATAGCGTACCTGTGGAAACAAGGAGGTTGCATTGCTGTCAGTTGGTTCATTCAGCAGACCCAACAACATCTAGCTGGAGCCTTTCACTCATAACTCTTGGGTCAAGTGTTATACAGTCCTGAGTACCACTGCCATGTCTCTGCTTTTCAATCCAACAGAATTCRAAACCCTTTTAATTTACATGAGGAGCAAAAGATGACATTCTGCAGTCATTTTTTTAAAAATTTTTTTTCAGTCAGATTTTTTTTCTTTTATTTTTTCCTTTTCCCCTTATTTTCAGGCTTACTTCTGCTTGATTTAATTTCACACAGATGTTCCTTGAGAGCCCCACTGGCCTACTCTATAAAGCCAGACGGCTCAGATCCCTTAGGTATTTCCCAAACCACAGCTTGCCAGGAGGGAGCATTGCCATTGCACTGCTGGCAGTTGTGCAGCATAAAGGGAGCATCATTTTGACCTTTGGATGGCATCTCCCTGACATTTATCTTTATGTGCAACAGTCTTTTTTCTTTGTTTGAGACGAGAGCAGAAGGTAGGAATGCTTAATATGCTCTAATATGCTCATTTGTTGCTTTAGGATCATTTTTATCRTGCTTCTTTGGTGGTTTTCCCTTATCTGAAATTAATAGGAATGGAAATCATGTGCTCTGCTGCTTTTAAGCAGGAAAACCAAWAAGGTCTCATTCACTATGTGAGAAGTCTAACATAGTGTTTCACCCCCTCTAATCACACAGAGCCAAGGTTACAGGAAGGTTTAATGGCATCAGCACAAGTCACTGGCAGATCCACCCCACAGCACTTAAGCCAGCATGCTGGGAAGCCTCCAAGTGTGCCTGGGGCCAAGGAAGAGAGCACAGCTGTGACCGTATCTACAGGTGGATGATGAGCTAGATCAATGGAAAGTTATCTCGAGTTAACAGCCAAACAAAGCAGCCACAGTTATGTAATCTGCAGGGGCTTGGAAGTTATCGGTGCAGTTATCGTAACAACAAGTTTAACGACCTGAAGGCCACAGAGCAATTACAGAATTACATAATGGTTGAGGTTGGAAGGGACCTCTAGAGATCATCTAGTCCAACCCCCTTGATCCCGAAGGGATACCCAGAGCACGTGGCACAGGGTGGCATCCAGGCRGGTTAGGAAGATCTCCAAAGGAGGAGACTCCACAACCTCTCTGGRCAGCCTGTTCCAGGGCTCCGTCACCCTAGCAAATAAAGAAGTTCTTTCTCATATGGAGATTAAACTTCCTGTGTTTTACCCCTTGCTCTGTCACTGGCCACCAACAAAAAGAGTTTGGCCACATCCTCTTTACATTCTCCTCGCAGGTATTTGTGCATATTGATGAGATCCCCTCTCAATCGTCTCTTCTCCAGGATACACAGGCCCAGCTCACYTAGTCTTTCCGCATAGGACAGATGCTCCTTAATAATAATAATCTCTGTTGCTCTACGCTGGACCCTCTTSAGAAATTCCACGTGCMCCTTGCACTGGGTTGCTGCWCAGCTGCCTCTGCCCTAGTTCAGKCCCCACCCTGCTGAGTTCTGCCCTCCCACATGCTGCGAAGCGTGCGGACCCAGTGACCCGGCCCGCCCCRCTCACAGCTGAGGACTTACTGGATCATTGCAGAATTTGCATAGGTCATTTCCTCCTATGAAGAGCGTTACGAGCTTCCAGTCGGTCTGAAAATTTATGCTCTACACACACACACAMAAAGAATTAAAAAAGAGAGATGCAATGGAAGTTGTGAAGGGGAAAAAGATAGCCAGGCAACATGCTGAAGAAAAATTTAACATTTCTTTGGGATCCACCTATAGCATTCTAGATGTATTCACAMCAAAATTAATTTTCAGTCATGACTGTGAGAAGAAACCACTATGATAGAAATAAATTTACAATCATTTCATAGTACCATGCAAAACTACTGGCTTCAGAACAAATTGCTCAAGCCCATTCACTTCTCTCAGTAATATCTTATGTATACATTGACCGACTCCTCCAGCAATTCTGGTAACACATCTTCATCACAAAAAAAAAGGTGGCACATGTTTCACTGTGTAATAAATAATGTAGCTGTTCTGCTGGAAAATTCTGGAGGGGAGGATTTTTTTTTTTGGAGACTGCAAAGAAGAGGAGGCTAGTTTTCAGCTCTGTCTAACAATATTGGCAAAAATTACAGCAGCTTTTCTCTGGCAGGATTTCACAAAGGACAGCTAATGTATAGCAATTACACCACAGTAAACACAAACAATCTTAGCTGTGAAGAAAATTGCAGRTATGCTTAGTACCAGGTACCTGACGTGTAACTCAGTATCTTAACACTTGAACGTCAGTGCCTAACACCCCTAGGAAAAGCAGGAACACTATGAGAGCCTCAACCGAGCAAAAAAAATATCTATCTTCCAAGACAGAATACGGTCTGTCTCTGCTGSTAAAACCGTTCTCCGGTGGTTTGGTCTCAAAACTTACTTATGAAAATTCAAACAGCCTGAGACTTTCCCTCCTGCCACAAGCAGGTGCTTTAAAAAGGGGATAAAAAGCTCTAAAATCAAAGATATGCCACCTCTAATAGGAGCACTCTTTCTGATTAATTAGTCAAAAGAAAAAGCATTTGCACTTATTATTCCACRTGATGTTTCCAAGCTAATAAATATGACAGAATACAGCTTAGAAGCCTGGAACGAAAAACATCCAAGTACTTAGCTGTTAACTGCTCTCCCCTTTAATCTCGTTTCAGATACAGCCGTGAGAGTGAGATCTTGTTTACAAGAAAGTGCACTGAAAAGTACTGCAAATACTTCTGCCAATATGTTTTCACCGGGAAATTTGTCTTGGACACGTACACAGAGTTATCTTGAAAGCTTTTTGGCTGCTTTCCAAATGCACACTAGGCAAGCCAAAACAATCTCGTGTAACTTAGGTCACTGATTGCATTGCATGTTTGTCAAGTTACAAATAGTAAACACTCAAAGCCATAGCTGAAGTGARAAATCTGTAGGCAATCCCCAGCCTGATGTATGTTTTACAGGCCATTAATCAAATGATTCCTAACAACAAATGTGGATGTCAAAAATCAGCTGCTGACTCATTCGCAGAGAAGGGACTGAATTGTTTTTAAAGAAAACAYGCCGTTCATTTCACACGCTGACTCCATATGATTACAGTTTGGAAAGCTTGTCCTCAGCATCACAGCTAGCAAAAACATATGCTTGCATGGCAATTAAGAGCACCACAGTAAAATCCTAGTAGACAAAAGCTTCTGTAGTCTTAATAGGTGAGGCAGCTTGGGTGGGGATTTATCGAATTTCCCAGTTACCTCCTGGTAGAAAATGATTACAGTTAGCTGGATTTTGTAGCAAGATAGCTATCACATGCGTGTGACACAGCTAGTCAAGACAAAGCCATAGGTGAGAGTGTGCTCAGGCATGCTCAGCACTGAGGATATTGCATTGCACACTGCTGTGCCCAGCAGAGCTTGGTTTGGCATCTACAGCCGGCCTGGTGCACTGCTAGAAAATCMTAGCACCCCACAGCTTCATCGTCCTAATGGTACGCGTGACGTGTTAAACTCACAGTATCGTTCTTCATTCTGTCCACCAGTCTTCTAACCTGTGCAGGGACATCCCTAAACACAAACAAATAARTAAAATTAAGGAACTTTACACAGACAACAGGGAAAGGAGCACAGCTGCTATATGGGAGTCCTTCAAAAAGTGGCTGAAAAAAGGGACTCTCCAGCTGCTTTTTTTTTGCTGGATGATAGACATTATTAAGGAAAGGATATTTTAAGCTATTTGGGCAGGAGAGTAAGAAAAAAAAAAAAGGTATTTAGCATCTACCAGGCTACCAGGCACTACACCATTTTGCAAATGCTGCATAGCAGCACTTTTACAGGTTACAGCAGAAAAAAAACGCTGTGCTACAACACAAGTAAAGTATACCTTGCTTCTCTCCCATATCCCACTTACACTATTGATACACATATCACCGTGCAGCATATATGTGTGTATCAGTATTACTGAATAGCATCAAGCTTCAAAACGTGTTTTAGAAGCAGTGTTCCCAAAGGGGAAAGGTTGATAGGAGTTTCATTGAAGACTCATTGTGGCTGCTTCTGGTTAATTCCCAGCTTTACCATAGATTGACCACAGACAAGTCCTATTTCCTCTGTTTTAGTTTCAACAAATGAAACCTTGGTCCTACCAATATCAGGGTTTGAATATCCTCCGATAACATATGGACCATTTTTCTCTACCTCAAAGGGATGTGAGACTTTTTAATTGGCCCTTGTAAAGTACCTTGAGCTYCTTGGAAGAAAGTGCTAGATAATGCATTGCCATTGCTGTTATTTTATTTGATAAAAATTAGAAGATCTGCAAAGTTCACAGAGCATTTCTTAGCCATTGTGTTAAATATGAGCTAAATAAATATACTTGGGTGTGTCCATCAGTCTTAGAAACACAGAATCATAGAATCATTGTGGTTGGAAAAGATCTTCAAGATAATCAGGTCCAACTGTCTTATCACACTCCTGCTGAAGATGACCATATGGGGCTTTTTTAATTGGAACTGAAATTTGAAGAAAAGTCAGCTTTCTACTAGAAGAGTTTTCCTCTTACTCTGCACAATCGCCTGCCACGGCTTGGTTGAAGGCAGCGTTATGTGTAGTCTCCCTCCCAGTGCCAGTGGAATACCCTCTCAAGGAAGGATTGAACTCACGAAGGATATCTGCAGAAAAGAGTATCCTGAAATGTTGCTTGCTTCAGCAGGTAACAAATCACGTTATAAAGATTAGGCCTTAATAAAASATTAGCTTTATCAGATATCTACCAAAAATAAACCTCTGTGTACACTAAAGTACATGTGTCACATCATGACAACTGTTTTCTTGCCCTCAGCTTGCTCAGCGACATGAATTCAGATGCTTGTGACTTAACACGACCATCTCAGCTGGCAATGCCATTTTGCCTAGTAAGCAAGGCAAAGCAATCCTACACCCAGGAGACTCTCATGCTGTAACGTGAATTGCACAGGGATTGGAATCAAATCTTTTAGTCTGATTGCCCCAGATTTATTAACCCCAAAGGCCTAGATTCGCTTCTAGATCTTAGTTTGCAAACCAGCATTATGAGCACCCCAGATCCAACAATGCCCCAACCTCTAAAGCAGGAAAAATCTGATCTTGTAACTGATCCTACTTAAACCAACTTTCACTTACAGCCAAAACAGTTTCTTTAGGCTATGAGCTATTTGATTCATCTACAGTTTGGGCAGAATTATCAACAGAAGTATGCTGAAATCACCAACCCCCTTGGAAATTACAAACGACACGATTAAAGTCATGCACAACAAATATCTGGTTATTAAGTAACTTCTGCTCCGCACTCAACATTGGGAAAAAGAAAAAAAAAAAAAAAGAAAAAGGAATTGGTTCTGCCACTCTGCAAATTTTCCCTCGTCTTTTCTATGAACTGACAGACAACTCCAGATATGTATCAAGTTTACAGAAAAAGGCACTTACTTGCTAGTGTCGTGACTGTGCTTATATTTTCATTTCCTCCAACACTGTTAAAAGGAAATAAGGAAGAAAAAATAGYCCATAATTTGACTGACTTGTTAAGGTAAAGGAAAAAGTAAGAGAGCTCCCCCTTATGGTGTTTCTGTATATATATACTTAAGTATATATATACACTCAATACATAGGTGTATACCTCCTTCCTCCCAAATCACAAGATATTATCTAACAGCCAGAAAGGAAAACAAGTCAAAGCAAGCTCTCTGTGTGCACAGTAATGGGGTCACAAGCTTAGAGACTCTATCATACTCATTATACTAAAAACCCTGCACACTAACTGCTTATTCTATTCTCTCATGTGCTTTGGCATACATTAAATGTAGCAGAAAACAATGAGGGTTTTTTTTAATAACTATTTTCCATCGATGTTTGTAATGTTATCCTTATTGAAACCTGCATTAATTCCATTTATAGTTAAAAACATTATTCTATCCATACCAYATTCTAAAGGTGGATATTTTAGAGTGATAAGTATACTGAACACCTTTTCCACACCCCACTCCACTGGAAATATTACTGGACTGGCGAAATTCACCATCTGTCTGTGTGGTTTTTTTTATCCTTCCTCGCTTTGTAAAGTAATGCTATTACATCTGTTTTTCCACCAASGTCAGTGAAATACTGTTAAAGACCAAAATAAAAAGAGCTGGAGGTACCTCTATCATATTCCTTTATTATAAAAAYGAACAGTTTGAAGCACTGTAGTGTCTGTTTAAACCTCCATAAAGCTGCAGTGTCTTACATGAGTAAGAAAGGAGCAGAAAAATCAATTTGACAATGTGGTGTTAAGCTGCACAGTTGCAGAATAACAAATGAACAAGACCGTCTGTCTGYGTTATGGCTTTTTGACCTGCCTAAAAACATCAAGTAAAAGTCTGCTGACCAATGRGCTGTTCCGCGGGATGTAAATAAAACTGGTAAAGGGTCAAGAAACTGGGGATCATGTCAGAAACAGCCGCGTAAGCAATTCCATTCAGGGGCTCTCTAGCCCAGTCAAACTAGACAGAAGGACAATGTTGGTCGTGACTGGAAGAGAAGCACTAAAAGCACAAGCAGGAGCTTCCTTGCAGGGTGTGAAGTCAACCTCACTCTGACTCACAAGCCTGTGTTTGTTACCAGAACAAACAAGCATATCACGAGCCAAGAAAATGGAGATTTTCACTCCCCAAAACAAAGGGATTCTGACTGGGGGGAATTCCAGGGACTCACCTCCAGGAAATACCTCGGTACTGAGTGAGGACATCCAGAACGTCATGGGGATTTGATCCTGCCCCATTACCTGCCTACAAGTAGAAGAAGAGTTCACCTTCAGAAAATAAGGCTTGCTATAGTACCCACCTCCAGAGCTGATCACAGAAAAAAAATAATTAAAATGGATGTAAATGAGGCAAGCTACATAAGCTTCYCCAAAATATACCAGATTTCTGTTCCCAGGAGTATCAAGGCCTGAGAGTATTTCAA
Source organism: Eudromia elegans (assembly GCA_003342815.1). Taxonomy (NCBI): domain Eukaryota; kingdom Metazoa; phylum Chordata; class Aves; order Tinamiformes; family Tinamidae; genus Eudromia; species Eudromia elegans. Next base: position 1,968,245 of record PTEX01000058.1, read on the forward strand.
CCATGCTCCAGTGATTTATCCTCTTCTATCAATTTCTCGATTAGATTAAGTGGCAGAAAAGCGGCTGAGAAAGTTTGAGCGCTACAAATAATTCTAAATTTACATAAGGAATAAATAAGATAGCAGTGTTCTGAATTTATAATTTATTATAATAAAAATGTCATAAAGCAGCACAGTAATTTTCCTGCTTCCCACTCCCAATTTCCTTGAAAAAAGAGATTACAAGTATTTAATGGAGCAATTAGTACGGAACATAAGAAATCAGAACWATGATATGAGCAGTGAAACAATCACAGATTGGAGAATCACAGCCAGTCTAGGAGTGACCATTATAGATAGTCTAGGAACAGCACTAAAAAAATTCTCAAGATAAATTGCACTTAGTACACTTGATGATCGACTCTGACTCAAATATTTACTCAACATAAATAGAAATGGTTTTATAGGTTTTGGTAATATAACTATACGTGTTAGCTGCAGAAATTGTTCTTTCTATTTACGCTGCTTGCTAATAGCTTCAAAGGCAAATACCTGGGGAGCTGCCTAGAATCAATAACGAAAATCAACTGTTGCAAGTTCACTCTCGTAGGGTGGTTTTGCCGCTATAAAATCTAATCTTGCAGGTTTTCCTTGTGCAGYACAGTTCTGACCTTTACAAAGGAGCTGTGCGCACATTAGACTCATGAACTGATTAGTTGTCGGTCAAGGAGGAGTRTGGAAAAAGAATGCATGAAGACACATGTTGGGCCCAGCAGGGCTGAATTCATCCTCTCTGATTAAAATGCAAAACTTCTGTTTTATTCCCTGCTTACGTGATAGTTATTCAGTGATCTTTACTTACTGTGAGGGAATCTCCCAGGGCAGCAATCACCTGAATATCTGCTGGTCTCAAATTATGAACTTAAAAAAACATGGTATAAGGAAGGGAGGAAAGAAAAGAAATTTCAAATTTTGCTGCATACAGAACTTGTCCTCAGGATAAGCAGACAGCACTGCAGAAACTATATTTAATATTTATGGTGGCATCAACCTAGAGTGACAGATAMTGACAGTCATCAAAACAGAGATGATACTTTGTACCATAGCTGCTACAGTGATAGGGAAGGCAGCGAGATTTCACTCTCAGATCTACATTTATTCAAGTCTGTTTTAGGCTATGGAAAAAGCTAAAAGGCAAACACAGCTGAGAGTGCAGGGTGAAATTTTTAGGACCATTACAGTTTATCTAAAGGAATATAAATGCACCTGAGACTGATTCCCCATAGCTTTTTTGTTTGACTGATAAGAATACTACGTCCCTATTCTATATGTTCCTCAACAGCATGGCTATCTTTAACTGATCATTAAGGATCACATTTCAAATTAAGCGCCACTTCAGAGGAAGCATGGAAAGACATCCTATTYATGAACAAGGCTGCCTGAGAGCACTAGGAATCAGCCCTCACGAGCTCCTCCTCTGACAGATCCCACATTGCACTGATGCCTAAGAAGGTCCACAGTGTGCTTAGAGACCACCCAACACAGGAGAGCTGGGGTCCTACGCAGCCTCACTGCTTCCACACACACTTCAGCTGCAGAACCCAACTCCCTCCTGCCTTTTCCACTATCACTTTTGGATTTTTTTGGTCATACATATAAGATGCAGCTGCATAAGCTTTCACTGTCCTTGAAGGAAGACTTGAATTCTGCTATGCCACTATCTACTCAAAGCTGCTCAAAAAGCGTTTTGAAGACATAAAAGACTAATAGAATTCATTGCTTTTTTTTTAAAAAAAAAAAAAAGGGGGGGGGGCACCTTTCCTAACTACACCCAGGCCTTACTCCTCTCTTCTATTATTAGTTGAAGGGTTTCTGTGAAATAGTTGCATAATGCTATACCTGACGTTGGGACTGTATCAGAGGGACCATGGCCAGAACAGGAGATATTTGTTCCGTAACTCCTTTCCTGGAAAGACAGACAGTGCAAGACTTTGTATGAGACCCTTTGTACTCTGCTTATGACAAACCATTCGTGCCTCAGAGCATTAGATTAATGGATTTTCCCTCTAATTTGTATGCATTCACTCAACTCAGGCCTCCTCTCAGGCTGTGCCTACAAGTGCCTCCTTTGAAGCAGGCACAGGCTTAATCTTCTAAGAAACCACAAAGTCATATTAGTGCAGTCCTGGTCACGTCGGACACTTATACCCAGTTGTGACACTTCGCCTATGCCCATTTTATCAGGGTTATGTCCTTCTGCTAAAGGCTTCACGGGCATCCCTGGACTATGCCAGCACGAAGCTGCCTTTGCCAGCAGGCTGCTCGTCTGCCTTCTCCACGTGCCGCCCTCCATCGTGACCGGCAGGCTGGGCTCATGTCCAGGAAAGCGCTGGGCTTGGGCTTACGCGTGCTCTGGTCTCCACGTGCTCCAAGCAACCCTGCGAGAGAGCACGGGCAGCAGCATGCCAGGGCGAGGGGACGTGGCACTAGACCCAAGGAAATGCCGCTCCATGGCAGGTAGGTTAACTTGCCTGCGGAGGCTCTTGGCAGTCTTGCCCCAGTGCTCCAGTTCATTTGTTTCTCCCCTGCCTCCAATAGACACTGTTGCCCCATACACAGGTCTGTATCCTAACTAAACAGAGAGTTACATCAATATGAGTGAAGAAATGTACAGTGCCACGGCAATGTCATATATGCAGTCTAGACACCATATCTGCATGAAGATGAAACATTATCACCTCCCTCTGCAGTCTTCTGAAGGCACCAAATTCTGCTCATATCTCATGACAGCAAACATGTTTTTTTATCTSTAAACAACTGCAATTATCTCTTGAAAAACTAAAAAGAAAAAACATTTTCTTCTTCTATTTGACTAACAAGCAAAATAGATCAAATGAGACCCACACAGTAGTGTCATGCTCATCTGATCTAGCTTCCTGCACAACAAAACTAAAGGGCCTTGTTCACTCTGCTTTCCTATCACAGAGAAGTTAGCATTATTATTCAGAAGGTTAAAAAAGAGTTTCCAGGCACAAAGACAAGATTTCATGCTGACTGAAGACGTTTAACTTGACTCACACTCTACAAAATCCGTCAAGAAGAAAACATGCTGTTATGTGTCTGTACTACACATCTAGTGACTTTCAAGCATGCAAATAAGCAGTTTGAGCTCTGTAGTCTTGTCACCAGTATCAGACAAACAGGCTTACTCTACCTGAGATGCTGCTTTGGTGTTTGACGTCACGGGTAAAGATGAGTAGTTACTATTCCTATAGGTGAAAAAATATGGATTTTCCTGCAGAGGAAAGAAAGTGTTTTTATCAACAGTAACAGAAATACACTCAGCTTTATGCTGAAGTCTTCTAGATAGTTTTTCCAGAGGGAAAAAAAAATCTATATAGCAGTAATTCTTCATTGAACATTTTGCTAGTGAAGTAAATAGAGTTAAACCCAAAGATTAAGTATTTGTAAGTGCTGGGCATAACATTACCTCTTGCATGAAACCTAACATTGAACAAAACAGATAAATAAGCTTCTTATACTGYAATTGATTGTTTGCTTTAATTGTCATTCAGTGAAGTTTTGGATGCCAATAATATTTTATCACCATCAAATTACTGAAGTCAGTGCTTAGATGCAAAAAAGCTCAAGGCTCGTGTTCCTTGAACCTCAGAGATRCTCAAACCCTGAAGACGGTAACGCTCTATTAAAAGCTACTCTTAAATGTTAGGACTAAAATAGTCAGATCTGACAGAAGACAAGTCACACACAGCCCAAAAACGAAATTTGAGGACTCGATTTTATCACTGAAACCGATTTTAATACTGAYGGTGCTTCTCTGACATTCACAATTAATTAATTCAGATTAACTGGTCTTTTTTTTTTTCAATCCCCTCCTTTCCCATCCCTCCTCAAAATCTCACACAGTAAACTTAGTCAAAAGTTTTTTGTTTGTTTGTTTTCCTAAAATTTCATCTTTATAAAGTAGTCAATGAATTTCAGTGATGGTAAATTTCTAGCAGTGAGAAAGTTTACATGCGCAAAACCTCAGAGTAAAGCAGCAATATCCGAAAACTTGAAAGGTTCTGTAAAGARTAAATAAATAATTTCAGAGAGGTGAAAAAATCCCTTTACCTGAGATGGACACTGAACCCGAAACGTTTTTGTAAAACTGTAAGGCTTCTTCTGTCCAACTGGCTCCAACTGGGAARGGACAAAATGCAAAAATTTTACATATGTCATCACAGGGAAAGAAAGGAGAGTAGYGATAATCCAAACTCCAGTGCCTAGAGTTTTCCGTCAGTTCATATGTACTAAAAGCTTGTTTGGCTTACAACTAGTATTAATCTAGGCACAACTGCTGCATGCATCTCTACAAAACAAGGAAGTGAAARTAAGGCCTCTCACATGATCCGCCTGTCACTCCTCCATCATTAAAGCCATCATCCACATCACTAAGGCTGTGGTTTTATAACACCTGGTTTGACTGCTTGCTATCAAGTTATTATTTACGAGCTCAAGCGTGGTAAATACGGACACCCTCTAGGGAAGCTTAGACCATCTCTGTGATTAGCATCCAGGGTCTTACAGCACGTAGCTCTTTGAGGATTAACAGGACAGTTTTACTTCCCTAGCTGCTTGGGTACAAGCAAGCATAAGAATTCAGCTGACAGGTAAGAGCTCTTTGCAAGTCTCCCTGTCATTCTAAACTTCCTCTGCCACACATTTTTTTGTCTCACTGAGCATGGCTTTCATGAACTCAGGATACACTTGAAAAAGACATAGATAGGAGTCCTTTCTTACTCTTTCTACGGTGTGTGATTTTAATATAAAAACAGAAAGGAAATGCAAGTGCTTTGTGGAGGAGAAAAGCAATTTTCAGTAGAGTGAAATTTTAAAGAAAACAACTTTATTGAAGGTCCTCAGAAAATTCAAGTTTAACTCAGATTGTACTTTGAAAGTGTGGGTGAGTCCACACTGCCTTACGTGAAAAATCAAAAGCACAAAATCTCCCATACAAATGGGAAAGCAAAAAACAAAATTTCATTTCATGATGCAGTAACTCCTCCTTTCTGTCTTGGAAGCATTATCATTTTGTAGCCCCTCTGCTGCAAACTGCTTTTGCAACAAAGTCAGAACTGGAGAATATAACACCATAAATGTCTCTCACAAAAATACACACTGATCCTGGGGCAACTGTAGCATACTTAGCTAAAAGCTTGCTAATTTATTCCACTTTCAGGGCTGTTTCTTTATCTGCCTTTTCAATGTATTAGACAGTAAATGCACTCCAACTCTGTTCAGAAGATTGATAATATTCATGTTTGTTGGCCTGTGTTTCTCTTCCCATAAGAAGGTGAGGAGGTTACTCTTAATGACAAATTATGCAATGACTCAAAACTTGCCACTGACAACACAAAGTGGCAAAAACTACAAACAATCTTCTGATCTGTTCTTGCGCTTTGCTGGATGCCAGTTAAATTGCAATCACACCCAAAAGAGCTGGGCACCGGTTTAGATTTCTCAGTGAATCTCTACTCTATTTGCAGCAGCAGCTGCTGCTGCTAGAAAAACAGACGACATAAGAAACATGATTGAAGGCACTGCAAAATATGGCAATAACAAGCCTGACGTCACTGGTACATTCTGGGCAGGAATGTTATATTCTATTTCGGTTGTTCCCTCAATGAAAATAATGGAAAAATTCAGAGACACGTAGAGAAGAGGTTTACTAAATTTGATATTTTTTAGAAGTGGTATTTGAAGAAGCTGACACTGTGCTTTTTTTGAAAGCAAGAAGTAGAAGTAGTGTCAGTGAGAGCTGCAAAACAAACCCTTAAAGAGAAGAGACACTGGTAACGGGTGCTTCCCTGTCCTCCCAAGACAAAGYTGCTATTTTATGACATTCTTAAAAGAAAATCTTCTTCCAGCAGAGTGAACCCACAAACACAGGAGTACAGTGGTTTCTCTTGGCAGGGGATAAATATCAAGCAAGRCAGACACTTAGATGTTGCTGGGAGCTGGGTGATGAGAATGGATTTCTCCAGCAGGCAATTCTCCCCCGTYACTCAGCATTGCCCTTTTCTCAGGACACAGAGGCATTCACAGCTGTCATGCAGCTCTTTTCTCAAGGGGCAGAGGTAGAAGATCCTGGTCATAAGCAATCAGGTACTGACTCCGTATTGGGGCCTGCTGAACTTAGTTCTGACATCAAACACATACCATACAGACCAGCTTGCATGCCAGCCCGGTGCTCCAATGCAACGGATAACCCCTGAGCAGAGAGATGCACCCACAGCCTCTGGTGAGAGCTGCAGAAGAGGTTCTCATTTATTCCCTCCCAAACTGTTTTGGGTATGGCSCTTTTTTTTGTTTSTTTGTTTTTGGTTTGTTTTTGGTTTTGTTTTTTTCCCCCATTACACAGAAGACCCAGGAGCAAAAAGCAGCTTTGTATAAAGCTTYTGCGCACATGAAAGGAGCTTTGCCTCTGGATATATTTCYAGAGATAAAATTGTAAGCATTTGCCAAAATTAATCAATCAGACTCTCTGTGGTACACAAAGCCAGCTAAATAAACAACCAACCACTCTCAGCATTTCCCATCTCCTCAATGGCAAGAGTAGCAGACTCTTCTCCAGTGTCTGCCCTGCAAGGACCACATTGGCCCTAACCTAGTAAGAACGCTACACTGTCCGGCTGTGTCTAAGACAGCTTCAGACAGCCCAGCTTCCTTCCAGGTAGAGAGCTTCACTGCCAACTGCCACTAGATTTCCAGGGTTCTGCCCTTTGGCCCATGAGCAGGTTATCAGTCCAAAAGGGAGRCTGTGCCAAGCCCCAGGGCAAGCTCAGCCAACAAAGTCAGCCTGGCAGCCTGCAGGAGGAGGGAGGTATTTTGGATGCAGTTTCTGTGTACCTCCTCATACTGTTATGTTTGCTGTCTGACTTCATCTGCCATGATCTTGCTCTCATATCACCTCCCAGTGATTTCTTTTTTCTCTCTTTCTTCTTCTTCATCTTCTTCTTCTCCTAGGGAGCATTAATTGCTGTTATTCTTAGCTGCACTACAGCCTCTCTTATCAGGGAACTTTTCAAAATAAAAGCATCTTTCGTATCATCTGCTCTCATGCAAGAGCTGAATGCCATCTCAGCTAGGTAACAAAGCTCCCCAGGGAGGTGCCTTTCTGACAGTCTCCACGTTTCCTAAGAACATTCCACTAACGAGACAGGAAAGCAGGAAAACAGGTGGAAAAGAGTTGTCAAGGGAACTCTATCATTGCTGCAGCCTCTTTCAAATCAGAAGCAACGTGCTGTTTTGTTACATCTTGTTCTTCCCTCAGCATCCCACGTTGCCTCTCACTAAAGGGGTAACCCAATGGCTAGGAGAAACAACAAAATAAAGTTGGTATTTGTATGACAATTTTCTGGTTTTGGTGAATCCACTGTGCTCCTTYGCTCAGGTGGAGCAACTGGCCCTGACACAGCTCTCCTTGAAAGTACCTTTTCATTTGGTTCATAAGTCTTTTACTTCCTGCTTCCACAAAATGCTCCTGGGTGTTAAAGTGAAAACAGAGTAAGCCACCAAAGAACGGGTCACTGAAGGACAGATCGTAGCAGATTAAATAATGTCAGGGCAGGAAAGGGCTCATGCAAGACRCACAGAAAAAAAATGGTGAAGCAGAGTGAAGGAGGTTCTTCCAACAAGAGAAATTGAAAAGAAACAACATCAGAATGGACAGGAGTTCTCTGCAAGAAGTGCAAGAATTCAAGGAGGAAGGAAAATCAGCGTCAAGTTGACTGAATGTGCCTGCAAGAGTTGTTGAGCTCCAGGAATCAAATCCTTTCTACATAGGAAGGATTTTGAGGAAGCAATATAACAGTTTCTGAATGTGGAGAGATACCACCATAATTCCTTGTAAAGAATATGAAAACCCTAGCACTGATATGCTACATAAACCAATACCAGAAAAGCTTGGCTTTAGGAGGCCACACAGAGAAGAGAACTGTGGGCTAGAGTTATGGAAAGAAAGCCCAGCAGAAGCAAATGGGCTCTGCTAGCAGAAGCGACCAGTAAAAGAGAAGGACAATACTTGGGGCTGAAGGACAGGTCCTAGCTGACAAGCCATAGAAAACACACTGATCTATTGACAGTTCAGGCTGAACTATTGACATTGGTAAGTGAAAGTCCTGATAAATTTGGCTCTGCTGACCCCAAAGAATTTCTGCTGTTAGGTAGAATTTCTGCTGGAAAAGCAAAGTAGGAGAGCAAAGTGGCAGTACTGAAGTTCCTCACCAGTTAGAAGCACTGATATCTCTGCACTAATAAATGTGGACGTATTCAACATTTCAGAAGTTTGCTGATGAAAAATACCATGGATAAGCAGATAGAAAGCAACCTTTTTGACACCAATTTGGATATTCATACTTCACGGAACTTACTTCTGACTAGGTTTAAGATTTATAACAGTTAGCACCTGGGGAGGATACACCATCTTTTTGAAGTGTCTTATAGACTGTGCTTAAGTGATGCTAACAGCTGAGTGACCCATGTAGCTATCACCACCACTGATGGTGACCCCATGACACGGGCAGTTCAGGCAAAAGGCCCCACTTCTTAGAGATCTTGAAGGTTCAGAGAGACCATATCCAAACCAGAATTCAGGAGCCTGACTTTCAGTCTCAGGCTTGCTCATTCAACTAGAAGAGTTACCTGATGAGAGTAATGCCAAATAATGATAAAGGAGTCAACATGTACCTATCTTATCACAGCGTCTGTTTTACAGTACAGTAAAATAAGGAGATGGGAACTTTGGCATTATTATGGGGAGCATTACGGGTAACAGCAAAGATAACYAGACACAGCGCTCTCATTCCAAGGTTATGGCTTCAGAGGATCAGTTTTTAACTCTTTAACTGCTACTTCCCAATAAAAGTGGCAGGTCTACAGAGAGCGGTAACACCTTTCATAAGGCATTTTTTCTAGCTATGTCATTTGATAAGACAAAACCTCTCACTGTAAATCCTGCTTCTCTTGCCTTGAAATTATGAAGGCATTAAGAATTACTAGAATTAGCTTAAGAGGCAACAGAAGCCTATTAGTCTGTATAGATTCATTTTAAAATTCTGTTTATTAAAAGGCTGTTGCATTATATACTTTTCTCCTTCCTCCTCATGCACATGATGATCTGGACAGACATAGGAACTGTGGGTGCTTTCATAAAAGAAAAGCTTACTAATATCTTGTCTTCAAAGCAAGAGCAAAAGCAAGTCATTTTTAATCTAACTTCATTTCCCAYTGTGGACTTTTAAAATTCAAATAAGACTATAGGTGCTTTTTTCATAAATAGCTTTTTAGAAAACGATTATTAGAAAACTATTGGGAATTTTTGAAAAAGTCTAAATCAGTAATAATAACAGTTTAAAAAGTCATATTTAAAAAAAATGATATCCAACCATGATATGCACTAAACAGTAATTAATTTGCTTTGGGAAATTTCTGCAGAAGAGAGATCTCTTGGGACTGAGTGATTTTAGCATTAGTAGAGAGCAGCATCTTCACCCATCAGAAYGGAGCAGTTATGAGACAAATCTGCTTCCATATCTTTTACTCCTCTCCTTGCTACTCAAAGCCTGGCTAGTGTGGAGATGCTACAAGGCATCTGTCCTAAGGCAAGAAAGCAAAAACACACACAGTACTGCTCACCATGTTGTTCCAGAGACCCASAGCCATGAAAGTATAATCTTCCTGTGTCTTTGGTATGGTATTGAAACCACTCCTTTCCTGAAAGAGAAAGCATTTTAAAATATGATAAAACATTTMGAATACAAAGAGATGAGACATTCACGATGACACTTATATGATGGCCTTATTTTTAAAACAATATTAATATCTGCAAGGATTATTTTCTGATATTCTAAGTAACTCATTGGTTGCTGACCTTATTTTCTGTTGATAATGTCAAGACAGAACAAATACTTTTCTTGTAAGCAACTCTGCACCTCCCACTATAAGGCCATACTGAAGGAACGGTAGAAAGAGCAGAGCAACAAACAGTCACAATAGTGACATTCAGGGGTTCAGATCASAACAATTTGGAACAAACAACACTTTCTCTAGCTGACAAAGGTATTAAAAATTAGAGCATGATGAATTTGTCTAGGTTTTATTATTTCTTTTAAGAAAATGACTGAAGAATTCTGTGTACTGCACACAGTGGCRTTCAGATGTATCAAAAAAGAGGAAGTAAACACTGTGGCTATGATAGGAGGACATTTGAAGCAGTAAGAGCAATCCATTAAAAACTATATTGTCACAAGAACTAAGTCTACTATWTATTTGACAGACAAACTCTCCACAAAACAAGCCGAGGTTACAAATACACAGAAGTAAAGGAAGATTTTGCAACGYAGCAAATCCCAGCCGACACGGAAGACAGGTTTCTTTCTCCTAGTCTGCTTTGGGCTGACTCTGCGCTGTGGGGAGCAATTCAGGSAGCTGTTATGATGCCCAAGAAATGGACTGTGACCTGTCACCAGCTCATTTTATCAGAATCACGAAAGGTTAGATGTTCACAGATTTCGATCCCTTACTCTGAGTGAATTATTCTCCAGAAAGTCACATTTTCACTTTCCATTGATGTGTCTCGGACGACCTTGGCACTTTCCTTTTAAATCATCTGTGGCAAAATGCTGTCTGAAATCCTAGACAGCCCAATCAATAGATGTTCCACACCAGATACATATTCTGGGCAAAACAYGTTCCCGGGAACCCAGACTGCATTAGTCTGGAAGGGTTTTGAGAGGTAACTCTACTCGGCAACATGTTTTGTAAAAATCATTACTTTCCTCCCACACACCACCTATTTTAAAGTTACGCCTTTCGGCTTAGTTTCCACTAATCACAGTGAATTCTTCTGAATTCTGATTACAAACATGAGTTACAAGTTTAATCAGGAGTGAGTCAATGACTACAAGCATATTAAAAAGTTAGCAATCTGACAGTTTCCAGACACTTGTGATATAATGTACAGCAAAGCCATGAGTTCAGCTTTCCAGGAACATAACATTTACAAATTAAGGATCCCTGACTGACAGTGTTTGAAGTGAGCTCTGCTCTCACGACCTCTGTTCCTGATCCTGAGGCACATTCTGCATACCTGACTACCCTTGCCTTCTGGCACTGTACACAGACTACACAGGAAAGAGACAGCTGAATATTGTACTCAATGCCATCAAACAATCTAGGGGAAAGAAAAAAAAAAAGAGCATCAGGATTTTGCTCACCAGTCTAAGCAGCAGATTTACTTCTTGGAGAGAAGGCTGAAGAATAACAGTGAAGTCATCCCTTTGATCATACCTCTCAGACTTGAGAAGTTTTTCCCAAGCATCCTGAAGAGATAACCATTTAATCAGATGTATATTACTATGGAGAATGTGTAATATGTATGCAATTCACCAAGGCTTAAACTCAACTAAGATTATCCTCGTCCATAATAAGCCACAATAATCAAATCTTGTAATCCAAAACAAAGTCAGTAATTTAAAGGAATCTTCATATGCARCAATAGGAAAGCTGCTCAAGGCTATGAGAAAGCTACACTGAATTATCATTCTCTTTGGAAGAACATCAATTTTGGCATGGCAATGAAGTCTCATGCTTACTGCCTCCCTGTCATTTTTAACATAATTCCATCACAACCATCCTTGCTTTATGGAAGGTTTCCTTCTTCCAAAACATGTGACATCAACATCCACTGAATATCAATAGGCTAATGAACTAGATGGGTCACCCCTCCATTGGGATATGACAAATCAGAGATGGCCAAGAGATATATAATCATTTGTAATTGCAAATGATACTGGAATTACTCAGGTGTACAAAATAATCTCCACAGTCTCTCCAATGTTTTTAATACTAAAAAAGGGGTCAAAATTTTCATGGACATGTGGTGAAACAGCTGTCAGTACCAGAAGAGTAACTCCTCACTTGAGCCTAATCTTGAACACAGACCTACAACTCTAGCAAGAGTCAAACACCACAAAACACACCATACCTGGTAAGACCATCTCAATATGTTATCATCTACAGCAGCAGAGTGTTCACCCACTGGATGATGCCTGCCTGGATTGCTGCAGAAAAGATAACAACACCGAGAACTTCTGTAAATTAGGCCTGTGCCACTGACAAGCACACCTTAAARAATAATTTGTTGCATAAATTGACAAATATATATGAAGACCCAAAATTTTCAATAGAAAAAAATCACAGAATGCTATTTAATTCCATGTCCAGTGCTTTGGGCAGCTTCTTGGTCTAAATGTCTAGTTTAGCTGAAAAATGTGCCAGACTTGAGTTAGCACAGGGTCTCACAAGCTAGCAGCATGCTCAAAATCAAAACAGCTGCTGCTCTAGTTCTCAAACACTTCCTCCTGCAGACACACAAGAAAACTGAACACTTGAGACAGTAAGGCAAAAGTTTCTGCAGACGGTATTTGGTGACAAGCCTCCATCTGGAAACGTGGATAGAAGCTCCAAGTTGTGACCGACTGGCCAGGCATYATCTAACAGCTAATCTGTCTCGGGCAGATTCTTGACCTGTAAGAGCATATCACATATTCCAGSAACTGATGGGAGAGGATAGGAGTTTCTCTAAGGTTGCAGACGGGAACAATATCAAGCATATTTGCAATTTACCTGGTTTTAAAAAAAGCTACACTTGGATACACAAATGGAGCAGAACCTGAGAAAATTTCAGTGAAATTTGCATGTATATGTGTTAAGTAGTTGTCAGGATCAGACTCTCCCTCCCTATTACAGTACCCTGGCTAAACCTGGAAGCTTTTGGTTAACATTTTTATTGTTGCTGTCTGAGATGAACCCCTAAATATAATTGAACATTGTAAAAATGCAAGATGTGCAAGCTGGTAGAACAGTTTGACCAAACACAGCTACAAGAGCACAATAAAGAGATAACAATAATGAAATAAATAACAAGAAGGCAAACCACCTAAAATTGAAAAAAGAATGTAAGAACGCCTCATAAAAAGGTGAGCTTTAAAAAAAAAAAAAAAAAAAAAAAAAAAAAAAAAAAAACACCAAAACAAAACAAAAAAGGCTTTGACTATGTGGCAAGGTCCATATTCCCTTCCTTTTTTCCTTTCTACCTCTCATCTACTTGCCTCACATATATTCCTTCAGTGCCTGTGGAGGARTAAATAAGCTTGCTGGAATGCTCCACGCAATTGCTTTTAGATAAAAGTTTCTCTGCTCATACTGGTTGTTAAGCACATGACTAAGCAGCAGCCAGACTCTCCCCTTTACTGACGGAATAYCTCTGAGGCTGTACGTACACAAAACACGTGAAACTTCTGGAGGACTATATTAGTATGTATGGTGTCTTATGCCATAGGCACAAGAAAAAAATCCTGTGGAGTAAGATGGAATGTAAACTCRTAGGTTGTAAACTATCATAACTGTCCATGTACACACTCCTACTTCTTGCTAAACTGGGATATGAGCTATTTGCACTACTGAGGGAAGGAGACACTTGAAAAAAAAAATATATATACAAATATATATGCAGTCAGTTCCTCTATGGTAATTGCAAAGTCACAAGTTCCTCATCCTATCGTTCTTTAGGACCAAACAGTAGCGCTCTCAGAATCCTAGCATAATAAACCTTTTTGTGAGATGTTTCCTTTGCRAACCTTTATACCTAGAAATTTAAGCTTTTAAAGAGACCCAAGATTTTTCTGAATTGAGAATTACTACTAGTAAGGAAGGACAGCAGTAGCACTAAGTAAAAGGGCAGGTGTGGACTGTACAGTCTATGACCATAGCCACAGCATTCAGTACTGAAACACATCATCCAAATCAGCCAAGTTAAAAGCACATACTCTTCCCCGTAGATTCCTGCCTGGGAGAGTATATAAGAAAAACATGGAGATTAAAACCTGTACATATTTTTAAGGATATATAAAGGGCAGAAGACCTTTTTCATAGCAATAATGTCAATAAGTATCATTTTTACTAGGTATCTGAATACTAGTAGGAGACTGTGAAGGTCTTAGTTTTACAAGAACTTCTACTACCTGGCATTATGATGATCCTGGCATATATGAGAGGAAGTTGTGAGCTCAGTGGAATCCACCAGATTTACAAAGGCTTTGGGAACCTGCAGTGAAAAGTAGAAAAAAAATCCCAAATATTTTCCACTAGAGATCACAGAGTAGTGATAATGGTAAGTGAGGATGTCTGTAAAGATATACATGTATTATCTGACCTAGCATTCTGGCTTTACAGAATAAAGGATTTCAGTTTTTTCAATTCACCCGAGCCCTACTCATATCTGCCATCTACAATGCTAGTGATCATTCATGAAGTATCCGTGACCATACTTCTTGACTGAGACCCGCTGTATATTAGTCACAGGCCACCAACTGAACACTTTCAATTACAGCTAAACTAAACTCAAATGAACTAGGAACCACCCTTTATGTGGTAATGTACCAATGCAAAAGCTTGGAGATGAAAGATCCTTTGTGATAGCACAAGTCCTTCATTTTCACACATCCTGCCCCACCTCCTTCCAAAGCAGGAAGGAGCTTTCCACTTACATAATATTTCACTTTTACAAGTGCACATATACAAATTCTAAAAATCTTAGTGGAGAGAATCTGAGGAGAATGTGTGGGTGGAATTTCACCCRTAGACAATACTTTCAGAAGTCAGTCTGAGAAAAGTGAGTGGATGTGGTCTGATGCAATCAAAACATCCCTTGTTGAGAATAGCCTTTAGGYCTTCACCTCAGCAAATGAAAGTTCTTAAAGGATACTATTGAAATAATTTAGATAAGCAGTTAAAAGTCTGCTTTAGTAGTGAGATATCATCTCTTCTACGTTTTACAAGAACACTCAGGCTCAGAGCGTTTCCCAGAAACCAGTCTAGAGAAGATGATAGTCCTAACTAAGCCAGCTAGATAACTTAACAAAAGGCCAAGACCTTAAAATGAACACTGGATAGGAGCGAAGACTCACTATATACTTGTTTAATTCTCAACTGCCCTAGTATGTACAAATTATCACTAGGTAATTGGCTGGATTCAAGTTTGATGAATAGAACTTACTTCTTGATATAAAAAGTCCAAGACTTCTTTAAGTTTTTCCAGATTGTCTAATATGCAGTTCTTCTGTAAATGAGATGAGAAATATCACCAAAACTAGTAGGGAAAAAAGTTACAAATTTTGTTACTTTTGACAAATTTATGTTGTGCTCTGTATTGATACATGACTAATAACCATCAAATTCGGGATTCAACCTTGTACACCACTAAGGACAACCATGGAACTTCAGCTTTATCACCTTTTCATCATTTTTATCACCTGTCAATTTTAGCATGTTAAAAAAAGAAGAAAAATAAGACGACAAAAGTATGCATAGACTAAAGATAGAAGACAGCTATTTCTTTGCTATGGCATCATTTGGGACTTGGGACTCCAAATTAAGTAAGTTTGGTTTTGGTTGGGGTTTTTTTTGTTTGTTTGTTTTTGGTTTTTTTTCAAGGAGATACATCACTGCATAGAGTAGTCCCAACATCCAACATTAATCATCTGCTCCAGATGCTAAACCACCCTATGGAAATCTTACCGGTTGTATAGACACACAGGAAGAACATGGATTTTCAGCACTAAAGAAAACTGTGATCAACTTCCAGTCATTTTGGAAGTCCACCATCTGGGGGGGAAAATAAAATACAAAAATAAGTATAAAGGTCCTATTTGCAATTTTCCCACATTTTTTTTCCCCCACCTAAGCTTTGCTGTATGTTTATACCAGCAAGACTAAGCGGTAGCCCACAGCCCAGCTCTGGGCACCCCTCATGACCTTCACCTGAATCAGCAGAGGAGATACCAAAAGGATATTTAGGCAGGAAATGTTACCATTAAAGCTGAATGTATACCAATAAAAAATCTCAGGTTAAAACCAGAAATTGCTACTGCCATCGTAGAGTCCAATAGAGAAGATGGGCACGAACACTTAGGCCACATTCTGATGCTGCTTCTTCCCATCACAGCTGCAGACTGCTGAGAGGTGTAACGTTCCTGAACTGCTACAGCTGGGGCAATTCCAGTGGGATGAGGACTGGAGCAAATATCTGAGTGTCAGAGGACTGCTCAGCTACACTAGGTACATGAGACCACACGCTCCAAACTCAAAGAGCATTGGTTGAAAGCACTCAGTTCCACAAAACTTTATCCTAAATTCATCCATGTTCAAGTGGTTCTTTGGGCTCCCAGTAGAGGCAAAAGTTATGCTAGTACTATTTAACAAAACTATAACATGCCTCAGGGGTTTAGGATACAAGAAAAGCAAGTGCATAAAACCTTAGGCTGGAATTTTCAAATCACTCAGTCATGAGCAATAACCAGTGTTAATCACTGACAACAGGCAAAAGTCTATTTTGATCATTACCAGCATTTTGGAGAATATCATCCTAAAAGACTAAGACATATCAAGAATTATAATTTTGGGTGGTTTCTCAGAAACTTTAGTGTAGTTAAAGAGTATAATTAGCAAAGGTTTTGCATCGTTAACCAACAGCAAATAAATTTGCTAGTTTTCATACTAAGCTCTTTAATCACTCGTTATGTATAATAGTTTCACAAACAATATTCCATACTTTCAAAAGCATACAGATTTGAAGAGAAACAGCATGTTATATTTTGAAGAGGTCTTAGAGTCTCTTTAAAGTATTTTGTGGTATTTTCCCCTTTTTCTGCCTCAGATCAAGCTCTCTAAATTGTTTTATGCTTTACACAAACCTGATTCTCTTTCATGACTTTCAATATTTCTTTAGCTTGATCCAGCAGGTCTCTGAAAAAAACAGAAGTGAAAGAAGAAACTGTCAAGCTACCAATAATGCTTTGGCTGATATTTACCATTAAATCAAACAGTATCCGAGACTCCAGGTGGACTTCATCTGCTGTCTTAAATGCACAAAGATTAGACACTTGTCTGAACTGCACAGGAAGACTGGAGTGATTAGCTTGTATTCTGACATCTCACTTTCAGACACGTGCAATTCAGAGAGATGAAGCTGGCAGACACAGGTTGACAGGTACATCACTCATTCCATTTGAGCCCAGGGAAAAAAAAAATGTTTTGCAGATATAAAGAGAGAGACCTGATGTTAAATGAGATGATCCAGTCCCCAAAGCACATAGAAGTCTCCATTCCTCCTGACCCTCACCCCAATCATAGCACTAAGGTTCATCTCTAGAGCAGCTTGTGCCCCCACCACCATGACTCAACATATTCTGGATCCACTGAAGCGCTCCAGCAAAGGCCCCCATCCTACATCTTTCCAAACCAAAGCAAACTGCTCACTCAAAAACCCTTCAGACTTACCCAGCTTGACTTTCTGATGTTGCYTCCTTTGTGGCAGGTGGAGGAAACAGCTGCCGGACCGAGGGATTAAAACTGCTAATGAGATCTGAAGATACACAGAGGTTAGTCTGTTTCTGCATACAAGTGACTGCTACTCTACAACTTTACTACAAATAGAGCTGAATTAAGCCAGTCAGAAACAACAATGGCCTCTTGGCTGGCATTACAGGTGCAGCCTGTAACCCACTGCATCTACCCTCACCAGCCTTGTTCCCGAGTACTGYGAGTTTGGAAGCGAAGATTTGAAACATGAGTTTGCCTGAACACATAGTGGGAGTACTGAGCAGGCAAACCCAAGCCAGACTTCACTGGGGCAGCGTGACAGCAGTCAGAGCGAGGACATGTAGTGTGGATAGCGCTATTCCTGGTCTTTGATGAGCATRCAAGATCCCTTCTTTACTGCAATTTATCTATCCCAAGAGTGCTTTAAGCAAGCATGGATATCCTAGCCTGCACTCATGTTCCTTGCACACACATCTCCTCAGGCTTCCCCTACACCCTTGCCCAGCAAAGCCCTCAATCACTTATCAGCACATCATTCAATCAATTTGCACAGGTTGCAGTGTGATAGGAAAACACACCTGCTAATGTTTCCACGCTCACTTCAGGGAAGCTGTTTTTTGTGCTATAGAGAAGAAGGAGAAAATATGAAGATCCTGCGATCCTATTTCTCAAACAAAAGACATATTGTAATAGAGCCCAAATTTCTTATTAGCTTAGAGGATGTATTCACAGAACCTGATAAAATCACAAATGGGGTCCTTCTGCCTCTGAAACAGTCACATCAGCTACAGCTAAGTGAGAACAGTGCACTGGGTCTCTGTGCATGCTGCAGTAACTGCATTTACACATAGGCATTACTGCAGGGTTCTCTGTATGCACAGGCACACAGACACAGATGCTTGTTCAGCAGTTTAAAAAAATTAGTCCTTCAGAGTTTGCCCAAGAAGTGCTAAAATCTCATCCAGGGTCAATACTACGACTCAGAAGCACTAAAGAGATCTACACCTACCAGAATTAGCTGCAGCTTACTCACAATTTAGTTCTGGTAAGAGAGGATAGAAGACAAAAGTGCTGTAAAACTTGGCCATGAAGCACTGGTAATCACTCAAGCAGAGGGCAGGTTATCAGGACTCCTGAGTTCTCTCTCCTTTAGTAAACCTCTTCTTTCTTATCTAACTAGTACATGATAGTATTTATTATACAGGACTCATGCAGTAATGAGGCTTAATCAAGGTTATTGCAATCCTAAGATAGCTGCATATCTGGGATAGGACACACATTCTAAGTATAAAGAATTTCTGCTAACTAAGGATGGTGAAGGATCCAACGGCTCARAACCCTTCATATTTTCATATAGGTCTTCTCCTCTCTAGATAACAACAATAAGAATCGCTTGGACCTCATTCCTACTCTGCAGCACCACACAAATTTGTGTCTTGATACATATCAGTGTTAAGATTAACAACTCATTGTTACCTTTGGAGTAGATCTTCATGATGCATGCTAGATCCTGGCCTCTGTGAATCAAACAACAATAAAAAAAATAACATTAAACAAAGCACAGACTAGCTCTGTGTACCATCATCCTGTTGTACTCAACTCCTTTTCTCAGAAGCATTGTTTTATATGTATCCTTTGTTGCATTGCAGTTACCTTATTATTTTATTACACTATTCTCAAAACTAGTAATCCCTTGTTTAAATATAACTTAAAATAAAACTTGACTAGTTGATGTTGAATTCAACTTAATGAATCGCTTTTCCAGACTGTATTCAATTTCTCTGATCTGCTCTTTTGGCAAAGGATATGAGCTAAAGTCATTTAGGTAATTTGCACGAATGGGACTCACTGGCATCTGCAAAAAGATTAAAATTAAGATAAACAGAGGAAGTTTATTGATTTTAGAGTCTGAAGAGGAAACAGTGGCAGATTTTTGCTCCAGGAAAGTAGACATTTCTTAAACTTATACATTTTTGCACAGCACCACCCACAGGTAATAAAGACATTAAAAGAAAGAGGGGATTGCTCTAGAGGACCAGTCATCTGATATGGATGAATCACCTTTAGATTTACCAGTCTTCTTTCTGAAGGGGAAGGCACACAGGAGAAATGTTAATCTTTTACATAAAGCTCTCTTTTAAAAAAAAAAAAAAAAAAAAANAAAGTTTGACTTTTTTTTGTGATAAAGAAGTATCCACAATAGTCTCAAATTTGCGTTGGTATTTCCTTCATTTGTTTGCAGTTATAGTGCATGTAACGACTCCCAATTTTTGTCCAAAACATATTTCTAAAGTTCCTCAAAGGCTGAGGATTCTTATTAAGTGCTTCTAATTGGGCTTCGCTTCTCTTTCTAATTTTTAATTTCCAGCTCTTAAGATCAGTAACACTCATCCAAGCCCAACTGTGTTAGCACAGGCACAATTACTCAGTGATTTCAAAGGTATATCAAAGGTATATCTTTGTGATTCATCTAGAACTCTGGCCTTTCAGATCGGAACACGGTCTCTAAAGAAAACACTTCATTAGGGTGGAAAATCTACTTCATTCTATGATCATTTGTTCTAAAGGTGACCACCAAAATGACACTTTTTTTCCCTGATTTGAATTTTCCCAGCATCTTCTTCCACTTATTTGATCTGTTATGCTTACTGCCAGGGAAATCACAGCACTCTAATCAAAAATTATCTTTTTCTACAAGAGCCCTATGATTGAATTTACTCTTGCAYGAAGTCAGCTGGCTATTTTCAGACTCACAGTATAATAGAACAATGAATAACAGCTATTTCCAGTCATTTTTCACTAGAAATCTTTGATCATTGTGGGAAATTTTAAGTGCTGAAGTCCTGTATGACCAGCTCAGTTCATCATCAGCTCATCACAGAGTCAGAACTGAGGAAATGGGTCTCATTTGGCATGTTTCATCATTGTACTTACCATTTGCAAGCTTCCTATTGCAGTGACTGTTTTTATGTCTGCTGGCCTCAAGGTATGAACTGTAGAACAGTGAAAAGCATCAGATTAGAAGAGAGCAGGAACCTTAAAAGAAAACTATATTTACCGGTATACCAAAACATAGTAAATTTAAGAACTCCATATTAATGTTGTTTTATTGGCTGCTTTAAATCAGCCATAGAGAATGTAATTTTTTTTCTTCAGTGTTCAGTAAATCCTTTAGGTGTTTGCGTTCATTGAAGTATTCAACTATCAATCAGCAAGAGAGCACAAACACTATTTTGTATGATCTAAGTAATACCAGGATCCTCAATTAGCACCTGATGAAACTAAGATAGAAAAGTAATTATAACCAGAGCTAAAAACATGGGCATTTCAAAGGACTGACCCACTCTGTCTTCAGTTAACTTCCACCCATACACATCCCCAAAGAGCTGTTCCCTGCCCTCCTATTCTCAAATAGTTTTGAGATGGAAAGTCACTRTAAGGGTAATATTGAACACGAACCTGAAGATGGAGTCCCAGGTGATGTTGCCTGCTGACACGAAAACTCGAAACTTCTTAGATCCTTTGACATAAAGATAAATAAATAAATCCACTGATTGATTGCTTGATTTTAACACAGAAATTTGGAGTTCATATCTGTGCTGAACTGATAAGCCTAAAGACGGGGTCTCTGTTCACAAGCACGGTCACAGCAGGGGCAGCAGCACTTACACCTCTGCTAGTAAAACATGGGAATGTAGATGAGAGCTGCATTCTCACATCCAACTCTTCCAAAAAGGACACACCTTTCTGGAGTATTCATACTAACRCCCATAGAAATGGGATGGAAGCAGTTCACATTCAGCACATTTTACTGTCATGTTCATTGTTGCAGACAGTGAATGCTTAATCTGGAAGAGTTCACAAGAACATCTACTCCCTGCATCTCGACATGCTACAAGGCACACAGCACCCAAAGAAAAGCCACAAGTCCAATATGTAGTAGGAAAGGCAGAACGAGCCTAGAGCATCAGCTGTACTGTGGGACCTTGGCAACGGGCAGAATTTCTGTATAATGACAGAATTCACTAAAGAGGGGAGGGAAAGTTAAAATGAGTTKTAGTCGATGCAAGGACATGAGTGATCTGAATGAAGTGGTTTAGGTGGCCTCTTTGCCATTGGCCTGTCACTCCTGCAGAAGCTTCCTTTGTCACCTGGGGGTCTTTTCTGGGGCTTTCCTCAGCACTGTGACCATGTGTGGCCAGATGTCTGTCACTGCAAGGTACACCAAAATTCGCAGTGTGTCAAGAGCCACCACAGTTCTTACACACTCCCTCATTTGGAGGACGTTGGGGTGTCCACACTTTGCAATCTTATAGGTCAAGGATGAGTTTGGTCATGCCTTTCTAGAAAAGAGCTGTCCAAGAAGAAGCACTAACAGCAGTAGGTCTGTGTACGGGATACGCAATCTAATAACAAACGTTGCTCAGAGAAACCTTTATTTCCCTGATTCAAGCGTGTTGTCTGGCAACAATGTTACATCGCTGACTCATTTGCTTAGTATTTCTTTTTGTAGAATTAAACAATTCAGCCYACTGAACTCTATTTTTCTCTCATTTGTCTCAGAGGAAGTTACAGCTAGACGCAGGCTGACAGATATCGAAAAAGRAAAAACGAAAGACGTTCTCATACGTTACCTTCGGAGTCTCCTGTTCTTCCCGGAGTYGGTCTGCATTACCTTAGATGATTAAATAAAAGAATGAATTCTTTGCCTTATAAAAAGGCTTCAGAAGATGCAATATCCTTAAAAATAAAAAGTACTGAAAACAGGTAACCTTTCTCCTCTACCTACTTTCCAAAGGTGGTGCTTATTCCAACAAACAAATGTTTTTCCTCAATTTTTAATATCCTAGAACAAACTTTTGGTTATTATAAGCAGATGAGGTCTTCTGATATGAGTGGAATAGAACACAACTATACACACAGGTGAGGGACCATTTGTGAATCTCATCTACCAACCACATATACCACAGGCCTAAAAATAAAATACTTTCAGTTTTGTACCCACCTTCCTCTTCAGCGCACAGCTTTTCTGTTGTGTTATGACTGGAATTAATTATGTTTCTCAAAGATAGGGGCCTATTTGTTGTGTGAAAACAATATACCTAGGGCAGCAAACAAATGTGTAACTTCCAATTAACAAAAGGAGATTTTTGCAATTAGCAACAAATATCTGCACGAGTCAAACCCTAATTTTTAGGCATTAAGAGTGTTTTCTGTTCTATTTTTTTATAGCAAAAGCTTAAACATATACACAGTAGAGATCACTGGAAAGGAGCGATTCATATTAGTCTACGTCTTCCCCAGACAGCAAGCAACATCAATGTTGTGAGAATTTGCTGAGGCCATGCAGCAACCACTGCATTTTCTTCTCCTGATAAGAGCTGACAGATAAAAATCAGCTGAAGGAGCCAGAAGTCAGGCCTGCAGCTATTTGAGCTAGTTATTCTCTTTTTTTAGCATACACAAAGCAGCCCGAGCTGCAAGGCTTTCCTCTGCTGCCTACTCCTTTCATTTCGTGTATCAGAAAGCACGGCAGCTCAACCAGGCCATCAGGGCCGCTTTCCCAAGTGGTGCCATGGGCTTCATTTTGTTCAATAAATGCCAGTAACTTCTATACATGTCCCCCTTCCCCGGCTTGGGTTTCGAGTACAATAAAAATAATAAAAAATAGTTCGTAGCTGATAGACAGAGACTGTCACCACCAGGCTGTTGCGTAACGTTTTATCTAACGCATATATTCATCCTATCTGAGGTTTTAGATGACAGTTGATTTTGGACAATAACCAGAATCCGAGCCCTGTGGCCCAAGATACTGAAAGTACATGATGGGCAGACCCACATCCTGCTAACCTGTCATAAAAACTCAGCATCTCCAAGACATTTAACACTGATTAACACAAGCTTCAGCCATATTTGAGGATAAATTCATGRGTTATGCTGAGCGAAAAAGAGGGTCCCTGCCCAATTTCCAGGACTAAGAGAAAAGACTGTGCCCTTCTTAATATTTCAAATATACAAGAATGACTCTTTGTCAGGCTGAAGGTCCATCTGACCTGGAACTCTCTTGGAAAACAGGCAGGGCATATGCTCAAGGAAATAACAAGGAAAATATAGTTACAGTTCAGTTCTATATCCTCTCACCTCCCAATTACACTACTTGCTCAGGAAGACCCAGCAGCACAGCTGTCTCAAACAACCTCTGCTAGACCTTTGCTCTAGGAAGTTCCCTATTTACTTTTCCAGCTCAATCACATGAGACATCCCCTCAGTCATGTAGCCAAGGATCTTCAGAATTAAATTACATGTTGGGAAAAAAAATATTACTCCTTTTTGGCCAGTACCTTGATTTGGTGCCTGGTTGATCCTTTACAGAATAGTCATTCTCATTTCCACAAAACTGATAATGTGGCATACTTCTGTATGCCTATATCAGTCTCATCCATCTTTCTTCAAGGTTGGAGAGTCAATCAGCCTAGTGAATCTTGCCTCATGTTAAGTGATCAAAGTTATGAAGCAACTTTTCCCTTAACCTTCTCTGAGTTTTTTTTTAAAAGGTGAAAAGACTAGGTAAGGTATGGTTGAACTGTGGACTTACAGCAAGTGAGAATTACATTTTAATGTTCTCTATTTTTCCCCCTTGGTTCATGAAATTCTGCCAATCTCTTTCAACATTGTGAATACACAGGTAGGACAATTTTTACCTATATACATTACTTTAAGCTTTTATTTATAATATCCTGGATAATTTGCATCAGTATGCACCATTTCTGACAACTGTGAAAAGCATTATGTCCCAGCACAGATCATTACAAGGCTTTGCAGATCTTCTCCCCAGTCTTTTTCTCGTTTGAAAAATTGCACGCTAGTCTGATTTTTAAATTTCCCCATCCTCAAATCAGGGGCCCATAAGAGTCCCCTCACCTTCATCCCATGCTAGCTTAGCTTCTTTAGAAGTTTCTAGTCAAAAGAATTTTAAAACCAAGTCTCAGCTGAATTATCCATGGACATGTGCCACAGTCAGGCTTTCTCTTCATCAGCTCCACGACAAAGCTTTCCTGCTGTATCACACTTGCCCTCAGTCAGTTCACGCCCTTTTTTATTATCACCAATTTGGCTAGTGCAGAAGTCAACTTTACTACTATTGTACAGCTACCACTGCAGTTCCTCACATCTTCCTAAAGTGAGGGCAAATTTAAACACTAGTTTCCCATTTGCCATCTTCCTCTCCTGATAATAACACGCACTGAAGAAACAGTTTGCAACAGAGCTAACGCAGTTTGGCATGCTCCCTTGGGTGAATGTCACCTATTTGTTCAAGGATTTCACTTTTTCTCACGCTTGTCTTCTGAAGAAAGATTTTAAGTGCAAAGCTTCTTTCAAACTTCTTTCCAGAGAACACTTAAAGATTTTTCTGCTGGACTTGAGCTTTCTTTCTTCTTACTCTACAGTCCAATAATTCTAGCTTCTGATTTTCTCCACTATGTCCACAATAAATGCATTTCTCTGATAATTTTCCCAAAAGAGTGACGAAAAAAAATCTTACCCTCCTCCCTTCCTTGCTTTTACAGCAAATAAGAACTATAGGCCACTAGCAGTCATAGGTTTTCTCATGAATCAAGTTTTCACAGGACCTCCAGTCACCATGCACTTTTTTTCTCTCAAATTAAATAAATAAATAAAGAGAACTGTGATCAAGTCTTCTCCTTATTTTAGGAACCAAAAAAAAAAAAAATTTTTTTAACTATAAGACTTTATAATCTCATGAAGATATTTATCCTCACAAGCCAC
Organism: Eudromia elegans; assembly: GCA_003342815.1. Taxonomy (NCBI): domain Eukaryota; kingdom Metazoa; phylum Chordata; class Aves; order Tinamiformes; family Tinamidae; genus Eudromia; species Eudromia elegans. Next base: position 1,993,457 of record PTEX01000058.1, read on the forward strand.
TGGTGAGCTAACACATTTCTATTGCATATCACTTCCTCACAGATGGAGGGTGAAGCACAGAGGCAAAAGTATCTTTAGTACTACAGCACCTACACTTGGAAGCAAAATGCTGACTTTGTAAAATAAACAGACCCAGTATGGGTAATATCATTTTTTTTTTGGCTACAGTAGATTGCTCAAAGCATACAGAAAGTCTGGGGGAAAAGCAGGACTCGAAGATGCCCTGAATGCCAGGATATTGTCTAATCTACTTAAACTGTCTTCCACCACTGAAAAAGCAAATGGTCATAGGCAGAAATTCAGAGAAAATCTGCAACATTAGCTTACACTTCTGCCCCATTTTGGGGCAGACCTTATCACTAGCCTGATTATTTGATATTTTCCACCACAGAAAAGCTTAGTGCCTGCCCCAGGTGCCATTAGAACAACGCAAAACAACGCACGTATCTAAAGCGATCAACTGCAACCAAAGCAATATGCAAGATTAGAGTTTTCCTCACAGATTTTCTTTATCCCAGTTCTGAGATTTCTGATAGATATTATCCTGCAAAAACACATACATAGTTTCCTATGTACCATGTAACTGGAATTTTCAAAGTGACTTTCAAATCTTACCTTCTGAGGAGAGAAGCCAAAGAAAGAACAGGCCTAACAGTAGCTTCATGATTAGCGCCGCTATGAATTGATAAACTTCAAGTGCTGTTGCTTAGGCTCTATTGCTGTTTGCAAAGAACTTCTCTTCTTTTTCCTCCTTTATATGTTACCAGGTTGATAATTCAGCAGCCATAAACTTTTATTAGTCTCTTCACCTTGAGAAAGCAAATCGACAGTGATAACCTTTTCATACCTTGTTTCCAAAGAAATATAACCAAGTTTATACACTGCGAGGTCAAAGAGGAGCAGAGGAGGAACAGCTTCTCCCACTCTTCCCTTCTGCTATGCATTTTCTCCCCCATTCCGCTCATCCTTCCTCCATATATCAATGAGAGGTGAGCTACACTGTTTATTGAACAAGTTATGCTGCAATCACAACTGAAAGCAGCAGTGGTTTGAAGGCTGCTGCTCCTGGCTAGGAAAACATCCAGAACATGACACACATAGCAGGTGTGTTTTATTGCTCATGCAACACATGGACTCTCAGTAAAGCACATGCTCAGCATAAGCATATGCTACCCTAGTCTATGCTTTCAGGAGTTTGCTTGTATCACACAATGCAAACYATTCAAAGTCTCTCACAGGAAAATCATGAAGCCAGGCATCCCGCTGAGAATTTGCCTTGTTTCCAGAGACAGCCAGCCTCTTCATAGGGTAGGATCACCACACAAGCACCCAGATCAGCAAGGCATCTTCCAGCACAGTGAAGGTTCCTCCAGGCCATTTATTACACACAAGTTTGGCAGCAGTCTGTCACTATCAGCCACAGAAAGAGACTCTGTTCTTGAGGTTACAGGGGTAGCTGAGCCTTTTGTAACAGCCCACATCCATCTAAAAGGGTAAAGTTCTGCTCTTCCTCTTCTCTCCTTTCCTGCCTCTGCTCCTTCCTTGCCTTCACCCAATCTAATGCTATGCTAGCCGCTCCTCCATTAGTTCCAGAGCCACCAGATCCATTTAGGAATTGACTGAATACACTGAAGCTGCAAAAAGCTGAGTTTAACTGACTTCCAGAGAGCTGTGAGGCACATCAGATTCAGCAGAGCATAGGAAGCTCATGACCAGAGCAAGGAAAATATGCACTCCTGCCAGAGCTCAAGTCAGCTGTTGTGCAAGACAGAGCTGCTCTACCCTGTGCTATGAGAACAAGACAGGATAAATACATCTCACAAGATTCAGGCCAAGAACTTCTTAAGGGATGCATGACCACTCCTGAAGATCCTAGAGGTGCTTCCCTTCTCAGTGATCATCTAGGATTATCTTTACGGCTGGAAGCAGCGGAGCAAGCACCAGCAATCACACAGAGGAAAGTCCTAGAAAGCAGGGCAGGAGGCTACCTTTCTATCCCTGTCTGATGGGAAGAGGAAATTTCTTAGAAATATCTTTAAAGCCTGAGATTATCACACTCATATTCAGGTTTTCCCAGACTGAACAATCTCCATAACCTCTCAGTAAAACTGCAGTAAGTGTAGTTGAGGACTTAGAAATATTACAGGACATCACAGGCACCACAAGCAGTCCCTAAGAGTTACTGCATATGCAGAGAGCAAGTCTATAGGTAAAATTGCACTCTTATTTGTATGTAGACTATCAGAGTCAATCACATCAGATATGTGGTTAGATCAGATACCCAGAATCCCAGTTATATCACTACAATAGCCTAGTCATTTTTGCAGATAGAAAAAGTCTACACAAGCACCTAGTAGGCTGTAACATTACACTCCCAAGCGAGACTCCACCATACCTTGTTTACAACATTAACATCACATCTCTGAAAAACAACCTGCTGCCCTCATACAGAGCCTTGCAACATCCCCAGTTTCTTCTGGAGCAACTCATACCAAGCTGAAGTTCCTCCCCAGCTCATTGGTGACAACCTAAATAAACAGCTTCAAGTGCTTAACTAAACCTCTGACACCTGGTGACTCAGGTAACCTAACCCGCACTTCAAAGGGCCAATTCTTTTGGCTTTTTGTTGTTTCTTGACGGAAATTTGTCATTATTTAAGGGAATGCATTGGAGATTGACTTTATGCCGAATTAACTTCTGAGAAATGAGAATGCAACACTAATTGTGAACATGCCTAAATATTATTTAGGTCAACACTTAAGCAGAAAACTGTTTAAATAAGGGAAGAACTTCCTCTATCTCCCTAGTCTCATCCCAGCCCAAGCACAGTGTAGGCCTCATCACTGCGTGCAGCTGCTTCCTGGCACCATGAGGCCGGTGTCAGGGCTGGTGTCAGGCACCACCATGTTGGGGCTGGGCAGCTGCCCCAGTTGGAGTCGGGGGTCCTGGCCATGATGCTGCAGTGGTGCCAGGTTCCATTCCTGCACTGGGCAGACACGCAGCCTGGGGTGGCGGGAAGACCTCCAAGGGCAGCAGGGACAAGAGAGGGCTGGGGCAGAGCCCAGACATTTGTCTTCAGGGCTCTTTATGTGTTTGTTATGCACTCTCGGTGTAAAAAGGCACCCTTTCTAGTTTTCTTCTATCATTACATGCAAGTGCCCATGACTCCTCCATGTTACTCCTCCAGAGAAAGCTCTGGTTRTCAGTGAGTCTGAGCAACAACCTCCTTAGGGAACTGGAAGTGCCCCAAATCCCAGACAGAAAGCTCCTCTGCTCACCGCACATCAGGCAAAGGGTGGGAAAGAGCGGAAGGTAGAATTACCTCAGGCATTTGCAATAAATCACAGCTCTGGGAGTATCTGTTTAGCCACAAAAGCCTTAGTGGGCCTGTAACCTGCTCCACGAGGGAAGCGGCGCTAACAGCAAGGTCTGTAAGTCCACACACATTCCCTCTGCCCAAGTGTCAAAACGGCTCCTCCACTGAGCAGCACACGGCAGGTGGAAACGTGAAGGAAAAAAGTCTGAAAATGGAACACAAAAAAAAAAAAACCCTCTTCAATGCCGAAGGTGTCGGAGACGGATCGAGACTTTTGCATTAAAACTCCACTTCCTGAGACAGCTCCCAGGTGTCTGCTCAGGGATGAACACCCTGGGRAACCGCAGACATGCAGCTTATGGGATAACGATTTGCACAGAACATCCTGTGCCTTCCCCGAGCCCCCAGAAGTGCCCAGGCAGGACGTGGCAGTAGCTCGATCTGGCCTCCCATCCTGCCTGGCTCCTGTGATCTCCTCTGCCATCCACCTCGGACAGAGGAGGCTGACAGCGCACGCAGCACAGAAGGACTCTCCAGGAAGGTGGTGGTGGTGGACAAGAGCAATCTGGTGCCTTTGTGGATGTGACCACAACCCCTGCTCAAGCGTCTAGGCCAGCGGAGCRTTACACCGCAGCAAGCAAAGCTCAGCTCCCCGTGTCACCTCTGAAGGAAGTGACCCCCAAACATATATTCAGCTACATGCACTCACCCACATTAGCCACACTGCCTGACTCATTACTGACTTTCTAGGTAGCTAAGAATACACSAGTCCTTCAGTTAGTATCACAGCTATAGCCAGGATGGGAAACTCTATGCATTTTGCTCTTTGTCCTCAAGTTTCCCTCAGCTGCTCACTTCAGGAGAGCTTTTTTTCACCTTTTTTTTTTTTTTTCCTGCTTCTGCTTTTACAGAATATTGAGAAACAGTAACTCTGACAATCAATTTATGTCTTCAACTATGGAACCAATGTTGTAAAATAAAAAGTAATGGATCTACAGTTGCACGTTAAAAAAGATCCTTAGCATTCCGCTGTTTATTATCAAACCCACCAGAAGAACAACCCTTTCCCATATACAGTGAGGAAGCAGCTCTTTCAGCTGCTAACAAGCAGAGGCYGTATACCAGAGGATCATGTTTTGGCACCCACCAATAGGATACCATTACACTGGCATAGCAAAGGACTTGTTCATTGGAAGATGAAGGTGCCATTGGAAGGTGCCTGTGGGAATGCTTCTGCTAACTCTATTGCCTAGACCAGGCCTTAGATCTTGGGTTTTCTTTTTTTCTTTTTTTTTTTTTTTTTTTAGGAAGCCCATCCCTGCATTGTTGCAGCTATTATAGCACCAAGCAGAAAGGGAAGGACACTGTAGCACCATGAAACAGTTAAGAATCATATTACAACAGCAAGATACTTCCCATTCCCTTGCGCGGTTATGCCATTGCCTCCTGTTTCTGCACTTCACATTGACAGTAAATTTAGTGCTTGCCTGGGACCTAAGCAGCATTTCTTCCTTCATGGGACAATTCTGGCATACAGCAGCGGGGGAGGGCACGATGTGAGGCCAAGGGCAGCCAGGGACGTTTATCCTAGCGCAGGAATTTTGCAGCTGCAGGCAAGGAAGCTGCTGCATGAGATTGCTACCACCTGCTGGAGAGAATGCAAATACTCAGTGGGAAGGGAGAGACCAGAGCTGGTAACTCATTTGGTGCAGGAGCTGAACTGCAGAGTGGCAGAGCCACCGCTCTGGATAAGGTCAAAGGCCTTGGTTCCTCTTTAAAAAAAAAAAAAAAAANCAAAAATCTGGCTTCTGGAGTGGGTGTCTATAGGAGGATCATAGCTGTTTCTAAAATGCCTTTCAAAAATAAACCTCAAATGCAAGCACAAAGCTATGGATGCACTTCAATCACAAAAGTGATTTTTTCTGAGCTCATCACATGACTGGAGCACCAGACTCTTCCCTTGGTTATTTGAGGTTGGCAGAGCTTCTGGAAGGCTTGAGCTGTGGCAATAAATAAGTAAGCAAGCCAGCTCACCCCTGAAGCTCTGCCCATACTTTGGCTGAGCCATGAAGCAGCAGCCACCCGGCAGTTGCTGCAAGCAGCAGTATTGCAGTGAAAACGCTGGTCCAGTGCTCATAAGTGAAAGCCAAGGTTTTTCCCATGTGCCTGCAGGAGGGCACAGCCCCCCATGCAGACTGTGTCTCAGTGCCTGGCAGGGACCCAGGCCCCTTAGACGCTGGCACCAAGGGATCGCACACACGCTCTCACCACGGGCCGCGCCAGGCGCTGCACGAAGGCCGGCACTACCCCGGTGTGCGGAGCCAGCACGGGCCCTGCCTGGAGGCAGCCGTCCCYATCACCCGTCCTCTGTCACAAAGAACGTCCAGCAAGAGCTAGGGCTGCTCCTCACTCCCTCCCTAGTGGGGTCTGAGCCTTTCACTTACTCCAAAGTAAATAAATGGCTGAAAACTGAACTTCACATCCAGGAAGACTGAGTCAGCTGGCCCAGGGGACTAGCTTGAGACCTGAAGTAAGGGTGCACATGAGGAGCTACTGTCTGCCCCTCGCAGCTGCCAGTCAGTAAAAGCTGTCACTGTGCTCACAGGGAAAGCRAGGCACGAGGATCTCACCCACCCAGTAACATGAATTCTTTCCCATGGTGTGATCCCAAGGAGGGCTCAGGGAGAGGAGTGAGGGGAATGAGGCAAGTGAGCTGCCATCCCACTGGTCACTGCCTTTCAGTGGGCCAGCAGGAGCTCAATGGTGCGATGGCTGCAGGCCACCTAAAGGCTTCAAAGACCCTGAAAACGGCAGACCYCAAGGCTCAGAGACCCTCAGCAAAAGCTCTCTGCTCACTTTACTGCAGCACAAAGATTTGTTTGGGTCTGGGCAGCAAGGAGCTGGGCAGCAGGTACCTCCTCTGGCCTCTTCATTAGCTGGCCTCTCAGATATGAGATCAGGAAATAACKCTCTTGTCAGGAGAGTCCTGTTTGCAGCCCCAGTCTTGGGAGAGGCAGCCAGTGCTAAAGACTCACGAGGGAGCAGCAGAGGCAGGAGGCCATATCGAAAAGGAAAGCAATCTTCCTCCGATATGTGCCGTGATAATGCTAAGAGCAGGGAGCTCAAAATACAGGTTCTCTCCCTGTGAATGTCTGTGTGCATTAACTGATTCTTAAATCCTGAGCACCTGCTTCTCAAAGATCTTAATGAAAATTAATGAACTTAAGCCTACCTCTCAAAGTGCTGCAATCCTCTGTAAGATGGAAACATGAGTATTTCCTTTCTCCTGTGAAACTAMAAAATTCCCAAAGCAGTGCCCACCTTTCACTACTCGTGTTCACACCACAAAGCAGACCTGTTTTCACCCAGGGCCTTTGAGCACAGCTGTAACTGCAGCAACAGTGAGGGAAGGACCTGTGCTCCCTTCTGCGCTTCCTGAAGTTCTCCCCACATGAAGGTAYGACCCACAGACTCCACAGGGTCAACCTGGCTGGCTGCCACTTTGTCCCAGACTTGTTAACCTGTCTGTGCACACCTCAAAAATCCTGTTTACCTGACTCCCCCACACAGCAGTTTGCTCCTCAACCTGCCTCTACAGGTTGGAAAACATATTCCTTGACCTCAGTGAGCCAGCCTCGGATATGCCATATTCCTCTTGCATCTTAGAAAAGAGGAAACTGACAAATAACATAGTGGATGGGATGAGGTAAGAGGAAAAGGCTGCTTTTCTTACGTAAGGGATGAAGCCTTTTGATCCTTTGGCTGCAGCTGCGCCAAACAATTATAGATCCTCTCCTCCAAGGTCCCTGAGACGGATCATTTTTTGTCAGAGCAGTCTGCGGCCAGGGGCTTACACTCAGCATGCTGTCTTTACCTACTTCACACACTACAAGTTGTGGCAAACACATCCACCGTGGTGTTTGCCATCTGTGCAATGCTCCAAGCTGCTCTCACCTATTTTGTGGCTAACRAAGCCAAACTTGGGCCATCTGAGTGCTTTGTGTCTTCCTGCTCACAAGTTTCCTCCCAGATTGGAACTGCATTCAGGCAAGTCTGGGGATTCAGTGCCCGCAGAGAAGTGGGTTAAAAGGCTTTTCAAGCCAGGCACAAGTATTTTGCTTGGGGACCATGTAAGAGCAGGTAGCAAAGGCTTCCATTAAGCGTGGTGCAGAGGTATATATAGAAGCTTTTTTTTTTTTTGGTTACGGAAGCTACATTTCCTTTAGCGAAGCAAAGAAAAGCTGAAAAGGCAAATTTTTTGCAGTTGAAAAGCAAGTGGCCACCATCACGCTAACCCCAAACCCACAGTCACACATATGGCAGCACTTCAGAAAAGGGAGTGGCTTCCAAAGCATAAAATAAATAGGAGGGGTGAGTGTACAGGAGCATGAGAAGCCTAACTGTAATGGAAACACCTACAGTGCAGGCTGCAAAGAAATATCTAGGCTCTCCATGGAGCACACAGCCTAGGTAAGGGCTGCTGTTCAGAGTAACGATTTCAATTTAGAGGGGTCACGCTTGCTTTTGACAGCTGTAACTCCCACAGTTGCCACAAGAGGACACCAAATTCCTTCTACATTTTCACTCCCGAAAACAGTCTAAAACGAAACCAAACAGGGACCCTTCAGCTAATTTTATGGCAGGGGACCTGTAGCTATCCGCAAGAGGGGAAGGCCTGGGCTTCCTTGATGGAATTTCTGTAGCGCCAGGAAGCCTGTGTGTGGACACAGCTACACAACCTGACCATGTGGAGGAAGGAAAGAAGATAACTCTGTTGGTACAGTCCTACCACAAATCCTCCTTAGCAGACATGATCTGCACTTTCTTGTTATGCAGGAGGGGGAGGAATACATCTAATTAAACAAGTCAACTGGTCTATGCACCCAAGATCTGCCAGCAACTACTTGAACAAGCCTCAGTTAATCTGCTTGTACTACTGCACAACCACAGCTCAGAATCCTCATTTACAGTCAGAAACTGATGTCAAGCTTGCATATTTCCAGGGGCCTGAATGCTTTGAAGACCACCAACAATAACAGAAAATACTCCTGTTTCAAACCAACACTAGATGATCACAGACCAAAAGGCACTGCCAGCTGAACAGATGCTCTTGTTCCTTTTTTTTTTTTTTTAATTTTCTTTTTTTTATTGAAAAAGCCTTCCAAAACTCACAGCCTTGCCAGGCTTCATCCTGACATTTCGGCTGAATATTGCAAGAATGCCATCGAGTGCTAGAGGCCTTTGTTTCTGAGACAGAAAGGCTGGGCTCTGGAACCAGTTATGGGTGCAGGCATGGGCCTGTGCATAGGGTTTTCTGAACAATTAATCTGCACATTATTATTATAAGTAATCTCAATAAATTGCAAAAGCTGCTTAGAATCAACTGGATAGAATTCAAGAAAAACACAAGCAAAGTACTACATTTGGGAAGGAGAAATTAAATCCACAAATGCACGACATGGAATAATTGGCTAAGCAGCAGTACTTGCACAAAAAAAGGCTCTGGAGGAATTAGAGTGGATCATATAATAAACATGAGTATAAGGTATGTTGCTGTTGCAATAAAAACAAACATTTATTTGGGGATATATTAATGGAGTGTCATAAGTAAGTCACACAAAGTCATTACTATGCTTTACCCCAGAAGGCTGCTCACTGGTGCTAAATGTTGTGCCACGTTTCTGCACCCTGCACTTTCAGAGAGACAGAGTCGAGAGTAGATCAGCCAGCCGAGTAGGAAGTTTAAGAACTCTGAGGACACTGGGCTGACTGGGACAGCTTTTTCCAGGAGGAAGAATGATGATGATGGCCTTCCCAAGGCTGTTCTAGTAAGCAGCAATTACTGCAGATCTGTTTTTTCCTGGTAGGCCAAAAGGAAGAGCCACAGATCAGTGTGAAATAAAGTAGGACACCAAACAGCAATAGCCTGGGTTTCATCCAGTCAACAGGCATCTCTGTCTCTTACATAAGCAAAAGGGCACGCAGGTGGGAGATAGGAGGGGTCACTGGCTTTAACGTGACTGTCAGTGACAACCTGGAAAGGTACTTTGAGGTGAAGAATGGTCCTTTTAACACAACAAAGTGGCACACCCAGGAGCGCATACACAGACCACACCTACTGCCAGTTTCCATGGGGTTGTTTGCACAGCAAGCAAAGACAAAAATAGAGGTTGGAGGTGAAACTTCCTTTTTGCCCATTCTCCCCACAAATCGGCCTAACCTAATGAGCAGCATGGCAGAGCTGTTCACAGGCCCGGCTTTCTGCGGCTCCCAAGGATTCTTGCAGTCCTGCTAATCTCGGGCAGTTGTTAAGACTCCCTCCACCTCAACCTGGTTTCCACCAAGCATGTAAACAAATTTGGGTACGTCCCCAATCACCAAAGTCCTTAGGCTGAAGCCCATATTTAAGCATGAGCTTCAAACTAAGAGCGTGTTTAAGTACTTTTGCAAACAAGGCCTTAGCCTTAAAATACACACAAAGATAAAACACTTTCTTACTCCAGCTCTGTAGAGATGCTTTACTAAGACACCTTTAAATGGTGTAATGCCTCTGTGCCACAGAGATGGCTGCCTTGCATAAGAAGACTCTCTTGCTTCCTCTCTGCTGTAACTCCTCGGCTCTTCCCTGCTCCGGGGCACGTACCTCTAGGGACAGATGACATCTATGGCTGTTTGTTACTAYGCAGAGCTAGATCCCTGAAGCACTGATAAAGGCCCTTGCACATCCTAGCTTGCTCGCGGATACTTCCCTTTTCTGTGGAATTCTTCCTACCCTCCCGCCCTCGCTCCCTTCCCCCTGCCTGGGTTGTTCATACTTCTGGAAAGATGACTGAAGGCTAACAAATGAATAAGGTGCTGCCACACGTCATCGCCTGTCTGCCGCAACAAGGGGTGAACAAGTTCCTTTGTGCACAAGCTAAAGGGAGGCTGCCATCCAAACAAGGAGCACTTAATTGGGAATCCAAGGAGTGGGACGCCTGCCTTCTCCTTTCTCCAGGACGGGGCATTTGATGTCTCTCACTTTATTCCCTGCACATGCCCCTTTATGCCTGTACTACATCTTTCAAGCGAGGATCTTAGAGGACTTCGCAGACCTTAATTAAACCTCGCAAATCCCTAATTGATAGATGAAAATTCTGAGTCACAAAAAGGTGAAGGGATGTGCTCATGGTGAAGCCGTGAGTCAGTGGCAGGGCTTGGAGCGGGGATCTGGCATTCCCAGCTCCGACTTCCTCCCTGCTTGCCTTACGTTTTACGGGACACTTTTGAGAGTCCTGGAGAAGGTCAGGAGGTGCCCGGCATAGCTCCCAGTGGCTGCTCGGCCACCGATGAGGCAGCAGCACCAAGTGCGCTGGTGGCGCTCACCCTGGACCGCAAGTGGTGGGTGGCCAGGCGGCATGCGAGACGAGCAGGCCATCCCGAGGGCTCTCAGGCTGACCAGGCAACACAGGCCCCGCGCACGCAAAGGGGTGAGCCACCGTGAGAGCTTGCACAGCAGTGCCCGATGGCTTCCCCATGCGCCAGGAATGGGACTTGGCCACCAAGGCCCGAGGTGGGGGAGAAAACACTACTAGCGGGGGCAGAGACAGGCGGCAGGGACGGCTGCAGCTGGGAATAGGGGGGCCTGGGCTCTCCAGCACCAAGCCCAAACATCCTGACCCAACCTGTAGCTGCTGGGTGGCCCCGGGCAAGTCCCCTTTGGTCTCCGTGTCCCTCCCTGGCCTTTTGTTTTCTTTTATTTAAACTAGGAGCTGTGCAGGGCAGGGACAGGTCTCCGGCTGGGCGTTTGCAGGGCGCCCGCTGCCATAATGAGGCTCTAATCTGGGCTGGGGCCTTTACCTGCTGCAGGAAAGCAGGCGCTGAGCAAACACCAAGGTCGGCTGGCGCGCCGGGCGCCTACCCTCTGGCCCCTCGTCCCTCTGCGCAGCCCACGTGCGTTTCAAGAAGCTGGTGCCATGTGGCGGACGTCGTTATATATTGCTTTCCAATTATAGCATGTCAGGGTTGCAACGGCGTTTAATTGTCTGGGAGTTTTATAAACACTGAATTGTCTTGGCTGACGCCTCAGTTAATGATCCCCTGCAGAAGCGACTTTGGCCTGTTGGCTCCGAGTTGAGCCTTCACCACACCCACTAGAAAGACTAAATTAAAAAAAAAAAAAAGAAAGACTAATCAAGGCACTGGTTCTGATCACCTTGCTTCCTTTTCCTTAGCCAGAGTCCCCAGCAAGAGTCAATAAAGTAGAATTCTATATAACTTACTGGCCGCAGGGGGAGCGGGGCCACGGGAGATCGGAAGGGCGTCGTGTGGGTCCAGTCACGCTATCTCGTCGTATGCCGTCTTCTTAAAAAAAAAAAAAAAAAAAAAAAAAAGGAGGATAAAAAATGCAGAAATATGACTTAAAAGATGATGCTACATCTGAGGAAATGACACATAACTCCCTCCTGTCTCTGAATGACATCTGATACTGCAGCTTCGTGGAGCTTTCCTGAAGATATAAACAGCAACAGCTCTGCCTCTCCAAATCCACCTGCCTGCAGTGGCAGCACATGGTGACATAAACTTTCCACTCCTCCTCTTGAGCAGCCCTTCTCACCATCCTGGTGGTTTCCCTGGGCCAGGGCCATAGCCTGGCACAAGACCTAGCACCGGGGAAGCAGCTGGGCTCACCTGCCATTTCAAACCTGCATTTTTTTCCACAAGTTTTTGTGTTGTAAATATCAACAAAAACAAAAAGAGAGAAGAGAATTAGGAAAAAAAATATTTTTAAAAAAAAAGCAGAAGGGGAAATTGTCAAGGCTTTTATGTTAATGCAAAAGCCACTGACAGCATCAAAACAAAGGGCAAATGGCTGGGTCGAATTTGCAACCCATGTAAACAAGCCGACTGCATTCCAGGGCTGAGCGCGGCTCCTCCCGGGGGCGCGTGCTGAACCCACACGCTCGCTCTTCTCCGAAGGGCCCCCTTCGTGAAGGGCTCCCAGCTGAGCACTGTGGGCTGCCTCAGAGGGGCCGCAGGTGCCACCCTGATACCGCTTGCGCCCCCCCAAGCCCAGCGCCTGCGTTTCGTAAATGAGGCAAGTGCGGAGCCGCGAGGGCGCCTGGGTAGTTGTGCAATGCTGGGAACTCTTAGGTAGTTAATAATTACACGCAACCTTCGGTCTAGTTCCTAACAACACCCCTAGGCGTGTCGCTCTTACAGAATAAGGGCACACGCCCTGCTGTGTCTCCTTGCTTAACAGGAACACAAAGTACAGTAGTAGGAGGTGTTTCCTTGAACTCTGAACAATTGGACATTTAAGGATTAATTACTGTTAAGGAGCTTTGGACTGGCAAACACACTAACTCAGCTCTTGGCTGCGTCTCCTGGCTAAGTTCTCTCAGTCATCCTAATTAGACATTCTGATACAATCTTTAATTATATGATCTCACATGCTTTATTTTATTTTATTTCTTACACAGAACCCCTCCTCCCCTGATCTTATGCAGCCTGTGCAGTGGACGGAGGGGTAGGCTGTGGGGAGGAACATGCGTCTCCCCAAGCTGTTCCCCCGCYGCCTGCTCCCGGGCTACGGACGTGAGAGGGGGTGTGGGAAGGCGAAATTGGGATCCGAGCTTGCCACGTCGAAAGCTGCAAGCACGCGGCGTCTTTCACAAGAGGCAGGGAAGCGCAGAGCTGCTGCAGCTCCCTTGCTGCCCTGGGCAAGACAGGAGCCATGCTATATTTGTCCATATTGACTGCCGCCCGCCTGGGAAATCCTGCGCCGGAGAGTATCCTGCGCCAGCCATGGCRTGTGCGTGTGGAGGTTCAGGTACATCCACGGGCACACACTGCGGTACACACCTAGATCTTGTTGAAACAGCAGGAGGGGCTTGGTGTGCGTGCTGTTAGCGCTTTCCCCTCTGCAAACAGGGCACCGCTCGGGCGCTACGCCTGCACTACCGCTTGTGGCGCCCGCCGGTGCCCCGAGCCTGGCGCTCTCCCCATCCCCCTGCGCCGCCTGGCTCCAGCGCATGCCAAAAAGCTCTGCAAATTGCTTTGCTAAGTTTAAGCTGGTCCTCTTGGCCTCCAACATCCTTCCTAGGAAGCAACCTGGCTATATCCAGGAGTCAGTGGGTTCCACAGCATCTTAACATGCATCAGCTCCCTGTTACTGCCCCCCTCCTGCAGATCCCCTCCCCACACACCTTCTACGTACAAGGAGATACTTTTTAGGTGGCATATGCTTTCAACTGAAGGGATTCTCTGCTGAGCTGGAAGCTCAGGACCCTGCGGCCAGCTGAGGTTCACCATGCTCAGGAGCTCCACAAATGGTGCAGTGTTGAAAGCGTGCCTGCTGGTCTGCGCGKGGAGCTTGGGGCTGGGGAGGAGAGTTCCCAGCAGGACTCCTCGCTAGAGCTGCATCCTCAGCCCTCAGAGCACAGGGGGCAGGAGTCAATGGCGTCTCCTGCCTTTGCAGTAGGCAGCTGCGGCCCTGGCCTCTGTGTTCTGCCGAGTGCCAGCATGCTGCCTTGGAAATGGCTCCAAGACCCACCCCTGCCTCTGCCCTCCAGCAGAACGTGTTGGCCTCAACAGGGACGGTGCATGGCACCCGTGCTTGCCCTGCGCGCTGGCAGCTCCTGCCCGAGGCTCTGCACTAGCCTGCGTCCATCAGTACAGGAGGAAAGGAGGAGCTGTCTGTCTAGGGCAGTCAGCACTACCCCGCACAGGGAGGAGCCCTTTCCTCCCAGCTCCTCGGCGTTCCTCGCTGATTCAGAGTCAACATAATGGGGCCGAGATGGCGCCATTGATCCTGCTGGGCAGGTGGAGCCACCATGCAATGGCAATTAGTAATGGCCTTCTTCCCCTGTGGCAGCAGGTCACCCGATTCAGCCCTTCGTAGAGGCCATGTTGGAGGCAATTCTGCTCCCTTCCCACCATCAGAAACGTGCCTGTGGAGCAGCCACTGGCCCCAGAGAACAGAGCAGTGGGAGTAAGCACACAGGAACGTGAAGTTAGAAGCTAATGCGAAGTGGAAAAAGGGAGAAAAAAATTAGGGACCATACAGTCACCAAAGATGGGAGATACCCTGCCAGGATGACCAACCATAGCACTAGGAGTAACTCCCTGAGGGGGTCTTGCCTCAAAACCCCTGGGACAGGCAGGTCCATGCAATTACGGACCTCACACACTCGAGGTGTGTCTCAGGGGAGAGCAATGGGTCATCAGGACTTTCACTCTAAAACTCCTTCTGCTCTGTGTCACCACCGCGCACCCTCCCTGAGTTGTAGCCATCTGGGGAAGGCCTGGCGAGCGGTGACTGCTCCTCTAGCAAACACCCACTTGCATTACAACTACCCGAGGAGACGGCAGGATGAAATCAATGATTTCTTGCCCAAATGCCCACCTGTCTCACTAATGGCTTTTCCAGGTGTAGTGCCAGCAGAAGGGGCAATGGAAGAATTTAAAGCAAATGATTTGAAGTGTTACTCTCCTCACAATGATTTGAAGTGTCCCTCTCCTCACCTATTTCTTCTGCTTCACCTCAGACACTCTCACAGAGGGGCCTTCATTTCCTCAACTGCCAGAGGCGGAGAGGGCGATTAGGTACTCTCAGAACATTACTTGGAGCAGAGATTTGATCGCAGTCTTCACTGCTCATAAACACAATGTTTACTCAATATGTAGCTACAAAAGACAGCTAAAACCTCCCATCACCCTGGTGATCTATGGAAGGTAGGCAAGGAGCGGTGGATGGCAGCCTCTCTAAACTATCATCAGCCAGGAAGCCCAGAATGAGGCCTGAGGTCAGTTGCCTCCTGCTAGGCAAGGTCCAGATGTTGCTCATTGCTGGCACTGCTTCTCCGCCCTAAACTCAGGCTTTGAGAGGCCAGAGCGGGGCTATGCCTGCCTGGCTCACAGGACAGTCTCAGATACAGAGGGATCATGAGTGCACCTTTTCCCTCTAGATTACTGAAGACCTTGATGGGCCCTTGGCTTGCAACTTTCCTTTCAAGTYCATGGGCCAACATCTGCTGCTTTAGCCTTATTAACATGAGATAAACAATTTCAAAACTAAGTACGTTTCAGAATAGTAATATGATGTAACCAGCCTAAATATGAATTCAGTGAATGTGTTTTTCTGGCCACATTGGAAGATCCAGCACTTGAATAAGTGAGCTGGCCAAAAGGAAAGAGTCAAGAAGAGTGAATGCACTCAATATTCATATTCTCCCTGACCCAGGAGCACATGTAGGGTCACTGCCTGTAGATCCAGGGAACTTTGAAAACCAAGTTCTGCCTGAGGGAGGAAAAATGGTAGGAGAGCCCATGAAAAAACTAGGAGGCAACAGTTACTGGCATGGCTTATGGATTTGCAGAAGGATGCAATCCTCTGTGGGATCCAGGGTCTAATTACAGCCATGTAAGGCCTGTCTCTTTCTCTTCCCTCCTGYTAGTCTGTGGAATGGAGCATGCAAAATAAAAAGAGAAATCTGAGGCTCACATTGGCATGCTGAACAGTTTACATTCTTGTCTGCCATGATATCCTCCTCCCAGCTTAGTTCTTATCTGTTTGACCTCGCACAGCCAGCATCAAAAAAGCTGATATTTAGTACAGAGGAATTCTAGAATTCAAATGTGGTTACACTGCAATGGGGAAAGAGATATGCTTGAAATGTACTGCGAGGTGGAAAGAGGCAGCTTCTGGCCTGTGTGGATTCAGAAGCATTTCACAGACTCGCAAAAGGACTGAGGTTAGAAGGAACCTCTGGAAAGAAATCCAAACTWGTGCACAAAGCAGGAGTAGATAGAGCAGGCTGCCCAGGTGCAGCACCCTTTCTAAGGGTGAAGACTCCACAWATTCTGTGGACAATATATTCCAGGGTTTAATCACCATCCTAGTTACTTAAACAAACAAACAARAATGTTCTTTTTCTGTTTAAGTTGAATTTCCTACACAGCAGTTTGTGACCATTGCCTCTCATCCTGTCATTTGGTAGCATTGAGAAGAGTCAAACTGGATCTCCTTTCCTCCCTCCTCTATTAGGTATTTATGCACATAGATAAGATCCTCCCTAAACTTTCTTCTCACGAGGCTAAGCAATCCCAACTTGCTCAGCCTCTCTTCACACCTTTGTCCCATCTTCTTCAAGGAAAAACTTGCTGAGGTGTCTTATATCTCACTATACTAGAACACACATGAAAAACTTTCTCTTAAACCTCAGTCTTATTAGATTAATAACCTATCATCTATATTGCTGCTAGTGCCAACAGTAACCAGTGGGCTGTGCTAAACAGAGTCCTCACCTGCCATGTGTGGCGGAGCAGAAAACACTGGACTGGCATATTTCAAGTTTACTGTGATGACGTGAAACTTCAGGAGGGTAGGTCACTGCCATCAGACCAGAAGGTTTTTTTTTAAAAAAAAATATTTTTCCCTGTCAAATGCATCATTTGTTCCACTTTGGGGTATCTGATGCAATACCCATGTCACACTTTTCCTCTGTCACATCCTTCCCACATCAAAGTGGAAACATTGCTTCAAACCATCATTCTGGATGCTCTCCTTTTCCCCCACACTCCCACTCCAGCTCTGCTTGCCATTAAGCTTTCTTGAAGTTTAGCACATGCTTATTCTTTCAATTGGCTGCAAAATTTCCACACTGTTCCTAAGGCTGCTCCTGTAGATTCTAGATTAACTTAAAAGAAAGTAACAAAATGATCTTGCAGCTGCTTTACTCCAGGTCGCTCCTTTGGGCTACAGCTTTGTTCGTGACACAAAATTCTGCCCCAAGTAGGGTCTCTCCTGCACTGAACAGCAGCAGAGAGCACAGGGTTAACTGCACTCAACATATGGAAGGAAAYCTCTGAATTTTTAGGACCTGGATACCCTTAGATGCTGCCTAGAGAGATGAACCATTTCTTGGTACTTCACTGAAGAATGTGATGGTGGAGAAAGTTCAGAGATGGTCCCTCTAGATGGGGAGGGGACAGGCAGAAGAGAACCAGGAGCTGCTGTTAATTCTTTTGCACAGTAAAAATGCCACTGAGCCTTATGCAGATGCTGATAGAAGAGTTATTAGCATGGATGTTCCTAGGGTCTTTTCCTTGCATAAGGGGTGAGCTACCTCTCTTCCGGCATGACTCCACACCGGAACAACCACCTCTTTATGATAACATGCAGATCCCTCTCTTGCACAASAAGACATATACAGCTAGGCAGGGTGTGTGTGAACTGGTGTGAGAAAGAGGGGAAATTCCCTAGGTGAAGCAGAGACCTGAAACAAGGCAAGAATGTTGGGGAAAACAATTTCAATGATAATGTGGTCAAATTTAGCTTCCCACAGCTAGTACACTGGTGAAAAACATTTTGCTCTGCTGTGTAATTTCACCTTTCAGAGCCAAACTGTAGTAAGAGCACGGACATTCCAGGGTCTGCCAGCTAATGAAGGTGAAAGACAGTCACGAGCAGTCAGTGCCGAGAGGAGGGTGGGAGGGCTAACCTTGTAACCCAACTGGCATTTGGAGAAAAGGAACATTAACCCCTTTTGGAAGAGCGCTGTCAGCAAACAGGAGGTTAGGGAGCACTTCAGGTTGTYAGCAGGCAAGCAGGAACACATCCTCCTGCTACCCTTTTTTCCGTGGTGGGGAATGTGCTGCCAAAGGAGCCGGTTTGACAGACTCGAGGCTGGACGCCTCTGTGCTGCAGCATAATGGGAAAGCCCTTCGCGAGACAGGCAGGCACTTGGGCAGGAAATCCTCACGGCACTCCCCTTAAAGAGAGCTTGTRTACTGCGGATCAAATGGGGACTCCCCCATGCCCGAGGCCCCTTGGAAAATAGGTATTAGAAGTTGATGCTCATGGGTTCTTCAGCATATTTGCTTATAATAGGCACCCCCTCAAAATAGTCCCGTCAGACCAGCGCAACTGAAAAAAGTCTCCCAACGGCTCTTCCCCCAGCCCCGTGTCATCCTTGACCCCAGGGGACACACTAGAGCTGGCTCCAGCTCTGCAGCCCACGCCGTCCTGTCTCTCCTTCGTGTCGGCTSTGTTGCAGAGTGGATTCCTGACCCCTGAGCTCACTTCACGCAGGCGTGTGCATGTATTCCCCGTTCTGGTGACTGATGCTTCCAGCATTCCTCATGACTTCAGAAATTTTTTCATACGTTAGCCACAAAACTTAGTCCAGCATCTCTTATCTCCTTCCTTCCCATGTCGTGAGAACACAGTGGAAAAAGCGGCTTCCCAGAGAAGACAGGGACAGGGACCAGCAGGAAGCCGGAGTAGACGTTACTCCTAAAGAAACCACTGAGCAAAGGAGTGGGCTGGCCAGATGCCAGCTTGGCTAATCGTGACTCATTTACCAGCTCCCCCACTGCCACCACTGTATTTTTACTTGCACACAACATCCTGCWTTCCTAACCTGGAATATCTGAGTCCCTTCCACTCCAGAGAGAGCAACTATTCCCAGGTGAGCAAGGCCATCCCATTTCAGTCTCCTCCTTGTTGCTAGTGAAGAAACCACCCCAGACCAAACTTCCAGAGAAGAAGCTTTCAAGTCCTATGGCTGAAGAGGCGATTTAAAATAATAATAATGAAGTCCTCTCATCACGTGCTTTCTTAGCTCCATCCCTTTCTTTGGGAAGGGAGCAGACGGGATCAATGCCTCGCTGGCCCTTCAGCTCGCTCCGCCTGGGCCCCGCTGGCCCCTGCGGTGGCCCGCAGCTGTCTGCAGTGCAGCTGCTCCGATGAAAGACGCCCTGAAACRCGTTAGGGTCGGGCACCTGGCAGTGCGGCACCCGCTTGCTCGGACTGAAGCAACGTGCAAGCTTTTAATTGTTCATGGCAAAGGGAGCTTTTTAATGACTTCAATTAACAGAGAGAGAACTCCAGTTAGCTCTTGCTATACAAAAGAGTGTCCACAATGTCATTAAAACAGGATTTACAAGTGTCATAACTCTCAGCAGCATAGTCAACAATACAGCCAATCATTACAGTTGAGCACCAAAGGAGAAGGGAGGAAACGTCACACCACCAAGGAACGGAAGGAAAGAAAGGAGGATGAGAGCGGGACAAGGGGCAAGTGCAGAGGAAAAAAGAAAAGTCCTTTTTTCTTTTCAATCTAAATCAATTTTATTCTACAAAATGCTACTCAGTTAAAATTGTAAAAGCAAAATCATTTTAATATGTTCTTTCTTTCATAGCAGCAAGCTTTCTCTAACAAGCTTTTTGTTTTAGTGCAAATACTGTAGGCCTGTATTACAGTAAAATAACAAGAACAGAAAAGAGACAACACCAGAGAGAACGCCTCAGAGCTGAGATTCTCCAGGACTGCAAGAACTATATAAAGATCACAACGAGCAAAGAAGGGTCCCAATTCAAGTCACCTTTAAGAACCTCCTCGGCAGAAATTATTTCACTGCAAACAAGGAAAGAAAAGCCGTGATCTAAAATTTCTGAGGAAAATAAGACAATGGTGCCCCCAAACTTGCAATAATCCTCATGGTTGCACATCGAGCATTGAGACTTGATTTTACCTGACCCCTGCTTTGCWGCAGTGAAACGCTATTGATGCTCTCCATTTACCCACAAGAAAGTGGGTAAATCACGTCCTTTTTATATCCGAGGATCYTAAAGTAGACTTTAGTGACACTAGTAACTTATCGCTCTAATAAAGATGCACTATCCTTTACTGATGTTACTTTGAACTACACGGTATATCAATATATATACAACATTTTATCCTCTCACTGAGCAAAAACAATTGGATATCTATTTTCTACACATCTTAATATGGTTTTAATATCAAGTAACCACAAACAAGAAAGTGGAATAACCCTTTAATCATACAGGATAGGAGGGAAACAATTAAGTAAAACAGGATGGGATTTTATTATTATCTTGTATTCTGAGATTTGTCCTCAACTCCACCTACTGTTCACAGAGGAATGATAATGCATCTTTAGAAACATATCTCTTTATACATTTTATACAGACAACAACAAAACCCAGAATCTTTTATTAAAAAAAATGAAAAAAAGCCTAAAAAAAAACCAAAAAAGATTTGAGTATTTTTAATGCTTTCTTTATTATATCCAAGTCTTGAACAGAAAAAAAAAGATGTAAACATGATAAATAAATAAGAAATAAGATATAGATTGTTCCCCCCACCTCTTAAAATGCTTGACTTGGCCTTCCTAATGAAAATGAACTTGTGTCATAATAATAAAATTTCTTAACATTTCAGAAGTCTGCTTTAGAATGAAAAAAAAAATCAATAGGAAAAAAAACAACCACCAAAAATTAGGAATGTGAGTTGGGAGGGTGTTAAATTAATGGCGGGCAGATCTGCTGGAGCAAGCTCAAAAAAACTGCCCGCCAATAAATAAGATACTGGGGAAATGCCTTAGGTGTGTTTTCATTTTGTTTTTTTTTATTGTTTTTGTTTTTTTCACTTAGGATGAAGGCCAGGTGGATCCTACATACAGTAAGCAGCAAAATTAAAGGTTCAGATGAACTAAATAGATCATTTAAATAATAATTATAAAAACACAGCTACTGTCCCCAATATGTTGGTCCCAAATCCCATTACACCACAAGCAGTTTGAGACTTACCCAGTCTCCACACCTACAAGAAAGGAATGGACAAAGGCAAGGCCAGAACGGGGAAGGAGGGAGGAAGAAGAGGGGTGAACCTGGAATGGCAAACCTGGAAGCCGAGTGTTTCCTTCCATGTAGCTGCTATTGCTCCTCCCTGTTGGGCACTGCTCAATTTACTGCTCCTTCTGTTATTAGGGGCTTCTTTGGGCCAGCCACAAGGGCCAGCTGAACCACCCAGTTGGATTGGTCACCCAGCTGAAATGCCCTGGGCATTTGTCTACTGCCTTCAACAGCTTTTGGTGAGACACTAGTTCCAATAGCACCCACACCCCTGTTGCGTGTGGAATGTGGAGAGAGCAAACACTGAGGAGCCATCGGGGGAGGTTTGCATGGAAAAGAGCATCTGTGGGATGGGGAAGACTGTCAATTCCCAAAAACACATCAGTAGACCTGGGGGAGAAAAAAATCCAGGGCTAGACCAAAACAGCTGGACATTTCAAGGTGTTCCTGCCTACTAGAAACTATAGGTAATGCTGATCCACAAAATTCAGGAGGCAGGAGACTGGTGATTCCAACACAGAAATCCTCAGAGAGCACTGAGGGACAAGACAGGCGGGCACAAGGCACTCGAGCTCTTGCACATAACCAGCATCTTTCATGTGTAGTTTCGAAGTGCTCCCCTTGGTAGGACAAGGCAGGAGAGGGGATGCTTCCCGTCTCACCTCCGAGCTGATCAGTGACAAGGCAGTGGGCAGGGGTCAGCTGCAGCTCCTTGAGGCAATAACTCAGTGAAAACAAAGTAGAGGTAAAATCACCTTTATATGCGATGAGGAGAAGGGAGTCCCTCATATAAATGTAACAACAGCCCATATTTAAAATTTTGCTAAAGTGAGGACTTCCTACTTGGTTTAAAAAAAGAAGAAAAACTTAACTTCTTGAGAGCAATTTGGAACTATCACAAGGAACTGAGCCAAATGTGAGAGTAAACATCTCAGATTTCTAGGATGGCTTTTGCAGGCTGGCAGCTGTGGGTTTTGCAGCAAAGGCCACACCTAAGGTGTCTTTTGGAGTGGGTTTTTTTTTTTTTTTTTTTGCAATGCATTTGGATTTTCCCACCTGCCTACTCACCAGAGCTAGATGAACCTTTTCCTTTCCAAGAAACTTGCCTTACACTACTAAAAATGCTCGTTTGCCTTGGAGACAGACACACAGCTGACAAGGTGGTCAACATAACTGAACTGCAACTGGAAAGGAGACAAGTCACTGCGTTAAAAACACCACATCCTTCCCTACGAGCAGCAAGACTTGAGATGTTTGTTGTCCTACTATCATTTAAGTAAATCTGGGGTTGAGGTGGCGCTTCCCAAACTCCCTGCTGGGAATGCTCCAGATAYGTCAGCTGAGCCTCGACTCCAGAGATCTCTCATGGGCCTGTGATGAGCTGGCCTCAAGAGCAGCTGCCTGGCTTTAGGCCTCACCACTTGTCAATGTTGCCTCCTCCCAGAATAGAGGGCAACGAGACGTAGAGACATTTCACTGAACTGTTATAGAGTAGCCCAAGCCTCGATATCCAGACTGGCCCAAGCAAGCATCTGGCAGTGGAGATGATTAAACCAGGCACAGTTTCTCCTGAACTGACATTATCTACATAAAACTATGAAAATGGGATCAGCTGTGCTACCTATCAAAAGTTTAATATCTGCTTCGTTACAAAGGAAGTCTTGATGCTCACGTAAGGACRAAAGAACTCCCTTATCAGCTTCACTTGTTGCGTAAGCTCCATTTCAGACCTCTAGTACTGGTAGAATGATGGAAATGTTTAAAAAAAAAAAACAAAGAAAAAAACCTGAATCACTGACAGTTTTAAAGGGGAAAAATAACACTCCTACCTTTCTATTTCTGGCATGTTTGGTAAATATCAGGGTGGCAAGAGGATGGAGGAAAAAGGAAAAAAAAAAATCTACCTTTAGAGCCAAAGTAGTCTCCCTTGGAAATGATTCAAGGCGTGGGGCAGTGGCCAAGGTTGGAGGGAATCCAGCCCTGCTGAGTAAAGGTCCAGTTCCACAAGACTGAACTCCATTAATTCCCCATGGAGCCAGTGGGATCTGCAAGAGACATCTGGCAGGACTGGCCATGCCACTGCAAACTGCATTTCTCCAGGTCTAGCCTAACCAAAAATTATTATTAAAAAAAAAAAAAAATCACACCAAAATAAATAGCTACCACCACAGCTTCAACAGCCTGGAACAGAGAGCTGCCTCCTAAGCAGCTGACAAGCTGGGCAGTCTTGGTGGGTACATGGCCACTGCTTGTCACTGCCTAACACTAACAGGAGCTGAGCTTGGCTCTAGACAGGTTGAGCACGTGGCTGTTTTCAGTGGTGAACATCAGCCTTAGGGCATCTGGTGCCTTCGGTASTAGCAGCCGAGATCATAGGTTGGAGACCAGGTCCCAGGGCTAGGGGCAGAGCTCTGGTTTGTTTCTGGCCTTCAAGTCAAATCAACCCAAACAAACCCAAATCAGTTACACTGAGAGAGAGGAAACAAAACAAGAGGTCAGAGACCAAGTGAGGTGCAATTAATGGTAATCAATTTTCTTTCAGTGTCATCTTGTCAATCACAACCAGATGTTGCCAAACAGGTCATTGCTTGGAGCATGCAATGCCTGGTCCCAAGCGCCTTGTGGCCTGTGTTGTACCTGAGGTTACACCATCACCTTCCTCCCGAACTCAGGAGCTGGGAATCTCTGAGTAAACATCCCCTAGTATCAATTGCAGGGACTGGACCTGCCGAAGGAGAAGCCACAGAGGGGACAGCCAGATGTTTTCACCTTCTTATCCACTACCAATCTCCCTCCTAGATTTATACGTGTGTGGTACCAGCTCCTCTTCAGTGTCACACTGCAAAGGCAGCCAAGGGGAGGGCAGGATTTGCTAATGGGGAGAGCTCAGCACCTGAGTCAGGAGCCGTGATGGGAGGAAGGTGCAATACTCCCTAGACAGCAGGCATCCCGGGAAAGGTAAACAAAGGAGTCCAGCAGCAGATTGGTAACTACCAAAAGGGGCTTAAACCCCACCAACAACACTGCAAGTGCCACCCCAGCAGCTCTTCTGATGCTGCTCTGGCCCTGAGATGTTAACCTGGGTTTTGAGGAGACCAGCAGTATAAGTACTTATTTAAAACGAGGAGAAAAAAGAGAGAGAAATTAAAAAGAGGAGCTTCCCTAAGTCCCTGTGTCACATGAGCCTCCTGCTGTCTCTGTTCATTCCGTCTGTGCCACAGGCCACTGAATTACAAGTCCTGCCCTCGTTGCTGAGTCCCTKTGCTGCTCTCAGGCCCCACTGCCCTCCCAGCCGTCCCACTCCTGCCTTGACAGCCCCACCAGTTTCYCTACAGCCCTTCCCAAGAGGATAGATCTAACAAGCCTTTAGAGTTCAGAGCAACTGGATGAAATGTCATGGGATCGACAACATTGGAAATGATAAACAGAGAGAGAAAGAAGGAGAGAGAAAGGCAAGGCAAGAAGTCTAGTAAAATTAACTAACCAGATAGACCTAAGCACAGAGCATAACCAATCAGATCAATTCACAAAGGAAAGGGACRACTAGTGACTGTCTCCAGCTCGCATCCAGTCCCGGTCAAGAGTGTTTCCTAAGTCCATTATGGCTGTGAAGAGGTTTCCATAGGCAGTTCCTACACGGGGGAGATCACCCTCTCCAAACAGTCCTGGCGCATCAGTCCCACCCTTGCCATTTCCTGCCTCCTGGGAGCTGGCGTTGGTCTTCGCTCTCCTTCCTGGAGATGTAGCACTTCCCCATCCTTGCTCTTGCTGCCCTTGTGCTCGCGCGATCCTCTGCCTGTCTCTAACACCACGGAGAGGGGCTGCCCCCATGGTGCCGGGGGGATGTAACACACTGGCAACGGGGCTCGCGAGGGGATTACAACGCCAGCAAGGTGGGAGAGTTCAAGGAATCCGAGGACTGGTCGCCACTGCTGCTGCTCCTCCGGTGAGCTTTGGAGCAGGACTCGGAGGGGGAGAGAGGAGACTCCTGATCCAACACATTGGGATAGGTGAACACCAAGTTGGAGGAGCCAGGAGTGATGGCTGGTGTTGAGGTCACCACGATGGGAGTGTTGAGTGCCTCCTCACCATAAAAACCTCCGGCAATGCTGATGGGCTTAATGACAGACCTCTGGGCTTTGTCAAGGACCAAAGAGGAAGATGGGATCTCTTCCTCCACGGGCTCTTGTTTCACCACCACCGCTCCGCTCGCTCCAGTCCGAACGCTCTGGAGGCTGCTGGACGGCGGGCTCCGGCGGTCCTCAGGGCTGATTTTGCACACAGGGCTGTGAGCCACCAGCATGAACTCCAGTTTCTCCTTCTCCTTCTGGAGCTCAGCAATCTCCTTTTGGAGCACCGACTTCTCCTCCTCCAGCACTTCAGTTTCCTGCAGACGAAGGAGGAAGAAGTGAATACCTAAGGCACTGACACTGCTCCTCATGCACAACATAGCCATCAAATCCAGTCCCCTGCCACCACGGGCAGACACAGCACAGGCCCTTCGCAGGCCATTTCTAGTGGAGCATTTTGCATCTCCATCTTTCACTGGGCAGCTATCCCCTAACTCTACTAACTTAAAGGTTATGAATGGTCATCYTATCACGCTGCCTTAGTACAGTACATTTTCTCTGTAGCATTTACTCTAGACGAAGTCCTGCACAAGGGACCAACACTTTTACCTCTGCTGGATCACCTCTTTATGCAGCCTAGGATTAYTGAATTTACTTTTCCCATGGTCACATCAAACTCATGGTTCAGAGTCAATCTGGGAGCAATTAGCATCTTCCTGTGTGAGGAGCTCATATTTTAAGAGAAGTTCTGGCCCTAAGTCCTTCAGGATATGACTTCCCACTTCTTACTCATCTCATTTCTATTAATTTAGTCATGAGGATCCTTAAATTCTTCCTGTATGATTCCCTTTCCCCCCTGAAGATGAAAATACCTCCCGGTTTTGAGTCAGCAGCACATTTTCCTGATGGGCTTTCACTACTTCTGCTCTTAATAAATTCTAATGGTTAAAGAYAAATACAAGCAATCCCAGGCTGGCTCTTGAGGGGCGGAGCTGCAGCCTTCCCTCCAGCCTCCCACCCCCAACCCATCTCGTCTCCTCTTCAGCCAGTTGCTTAACCACCCCACAGTTCTGCCACCCACCCCTATCTTTGCTAGCAGAAATAGTAATTTCCCTTGTGACACTGGGCCACATATCTCCAGGAACTGCAGACCAAATATATCTATGGTGTTTCCTTTATGCAAAAGAAAAAAATGGTTATCGCTAACCAAAGAAAGGTTAGTCTAAAGGATRTGGCTTTAATGTGCACACATAATGTTTGCCTCATTTTCTACTTCTCTCAGGTGACCTTACAGCACTTCTGTCCTGAAAGCTAATGCTTGAGGCACACAACATCTTGGTTTCTACTTAGAGATGGAGCCCAGAGCTAGGGAGACTCATACTCGGAGGCATGCCCGAAGAGGGGAGTTGCTAAGAGCACTGGGAATTTAGGCTCCTGAGCTGCAGGAGGGCAACACTTCCGGTCAGCCCTGGCACAGAGGCACTGGGAGACGAAGGCAGCACACGTTCTGCAGCAGCATCTTCAAACGCGCTGGCAGAGGGGAAGCAGTGCCCTGTGAGTTGGTCCGGAGGGCAGGCGACACGGGAAGAGGGATGCATGCGGAGCACGTACCGCCTGGAGCTTCTCTGTCAGCTCCCGACGCCTGTTACGACACTTAGCAGCTGCCAGYTTGTTCCTCTCTCTCCGGATCCTTCGCTTCTCTTCTTCCTCAGGCGACAGCTGTGGGCAAGTGCCAAGAAAACCCACAATCAGATCTGAGCAAGACATTCCTTGAAGTTTGAGAGGATTTAACCGCAACGCAAAGAGAAAAGGCCTGATCCAGCAGGATGCTCCGCACTCCCCCTCCTGACTGATGTCAGCAGGAGATGAAAGCGCGCGGTATCTCTGCTAGCACCGGGGCTCAGCAGAAGGGTGAGGAGAAGACAGTGGGGAACAGGGGGGATTGTGTAAGAGGACAGTGAATCTGCAGCAAGGCCAAACAGATAAAAGATGCTCTGATTGTTTCACAACTTGGGTGGTAACATTAAGCAAAACCAGAGCACGATGTTGTAAGTGCCTCTTTCTTGAAAGAAAATATCTCCTCCTTCCCACACAAAAATAGTTGTTAGTTTGAAGGTCAGAGATGGGGCGGGGGGAGAAGGGGGAAACCAGTGGAGCTCTCATGAAGTCCATGAGGCAACAATGATTTATACTACCCAAAAATMTGACCTCAGGTTTTCGAGCACCGAGCGAGATAACGCGCTGTGCTTCTTGCATCAGCAGGCTGGGCTCCAGTGCTATCAAGGGCTTCCTGGGGCCAGCTGACATCCTCACTGATGTAAATCAGGAGCAGTTCCATAGAAACCCATCGAGTTTACACTCTTGCGAAACCAGAGGAAGTGAGCAGGAGCCCACAAGACCCGGTCAAGTCAAGCTTAGYGTTTTAGGTTTGAGACAGGGTTTTCTCAACATGGGCAGTGGCRGATACGTTCATATCACTGCAAGCAGTAGGGGAGCAAGTCCCGCGGCRTGAACAGGGCCAGCAGTGCCAGGGCCTGTGCTGCCTGCCCGGTGCTCACAGGAGCCTCTGCAAACAGGTTGGCATGGGGGTTCACAGCACACGCCTGGGCCTTTGGTTGGGGGGCTGCAAACAAAGTGAAACAAGTGGCTTGGGTGAAGCACTCTGATCTCATGTACTCGTCAGTAGAGAATGGAAAAAAAACCCCCTCTTTGCTTAAAAGCTTTCAGTTTAATATCTTCTGGGGCCGTCGCTATCACAAACAAGATAGTAAAATGGTGACTATCTCTCYTTTTTAGTTTTATTTTTACTCTAACCTCCCTCTGTTTTGTTTTATTTCCCTAGTTTCCGTCTTCAGTTTCAGTGCGTTTATTTTAATCCTTGGGCATTCCCCTCACCCTGGCTCTGCTCTTCTCCTTTCCCTGGATGCTGCACATCTGCTCTCCGAGCCGGGCGCAGCGCGAGCCCCTGCACATGCACGGAGCAGTACGAGCACCGCTGGGACCCACAAGCCCTGCGTGCGCAGGCCCTGCCCCTCAGGGCTTCTCCACTGGCAGGCCACAGGAGCCCGTGCCCAGGCGGGCGGGTGGGCGTCCCTGCCTCGCTGCGGGGCAGCCGGCACCGGGCACAGTCACCCCGTGAAGAGGGGCAGCCCCAGCAGGCGCCGCTCCCCGGGGCGGCTCTGCTCGCTCCATTTCCAGCCCGCACACAGGCGTATCCTCAGCCCTGCGCARSGCTGAGCGCACTCATAAGTCCTGCRCTGACCTGCRCCTCTGTATACCGTTTTCAAGAGCCCTTTTATGCTTTACAAGCACACATCTCATTGAAATGTTTGGGCAACAAAATTATTCTTCACAGGGCCTTCAGTCTTTTTTATATTGGCCATATCAGAGGCTATGCTTTTAAAAAATCACAGAGACAGGACTCGAGACCCTAATCTGGGCACGCCTCAAACGCCTCTAAAATGGAATATTCCGTAAGTGGTTGCTGGATTTATTTGAAAGCAGTTTGATTTGGCACTCTCCTTGCCCCTGCTGCATGCATTATCTGTGGTCTGTCCAAGTCCAATATGTGCATTCACTGGCATCAAAACAGGCTTTTTTCATAAAACGTTACACAGTGTTTTCCAAAAAGGTACTCCAGTTCGGCGTCCACAGGCACCCACAGCGAAACCCTGAGCCAAAGAGTCACRGTAAACAGCCTGGGCACTGACTTAGCACGTGCCTAATCAAAAGGACTTGGATTTGAATGACCTGCAGTGAATGGCTTGCAAACAAGCCACAGGCCAGGAATCGCTTGGCAGGCATCCTTCAGCAAATAGCTCCCAACAACAAATAAACTGGAGAATATGGTGATCTCTTYACGGCCAATTTGTGAACATAGAGGCAGCATTTGTCAAACAAATTAGTTGTTGCTAATTATTCTCCCAGTTCTGGGGAGAGCTTCCCTTGCTTTGGAGACAAGCCTTGTGCACAGGGAACAAACCGCGCGGATGGAAAGGGCTGGCGCGCGCCATAGGAACTCCACCTGCCCCATAGAGGGTCAAGCTCATCTTTCCCTATTGAAAAAGCAGGTCCTAAGGGTGCCTGCCCTGGCTCCCTCAACAGAGCTGGACAAGCACCTTTAACCCCTTCCCTGCCTTTCGGTCTCTCAGACAGGCAGCGACTCCACAGCAAGTAGTCGGACTGTGAATCAAAACAGATGACGTGGAAGCCAAAGTAGGGCTGATGTGCCTTATTAGAAACAGACCCCATGCTGCAGCGTGCTGAGGGCRTGCGGGGCCTCTCCTTACATCTCTCAGCAGCGACCCACACAACTGCTGCTTGGGAACAATTTGGGGAGATGTGCGTTATTCATATCTTCTATTAACAAAACGTTAGCCTGGCACCATGGATAGATATTCTTTAGAGTGCCCGAGAGAAGGCGGTGTCTGACAAAGAGAGATTCACAGGACTGAAAGGAAATCAAGGTAAGACGTGTACATTTAGTCCACCCCCTGCCTGAGCACAGAACCCAGGGTCCTGCTCTGCAATAAAAGCAGAAACCCAGCACAGGCATCAGCAGTGCCAGCGGCTTCACCCCAGCTATGAGGGCGCCACCATGACAGCGATGGGAAGAGCCCTGCTTGGGGGCTCACCACCACGCTACGCAAGAGGCCGGGGCACGTTTGCAGTGGGAAGGGAGACTCCATCCCAGACACCCAGAGGGTCTTCCTAAGGGGCTTGAGATGTTGCACGGAAGCCGCTGCACAGTTCTGGTGGGTACTGATGGTATCACCCAAAAGGGAGACTAGAGGAGGGCTAGCTGCCACTGAGCACACATAAAATACCCCTTGATGCACTTAGGTCATTTACAAAGCCAACAGCCAACGCAGAGCTCTTTCGTTGACTCAGAGGTTTCCTTCTGCTCGGGGTGGCAGTCGGAGACACTCAGACTGAAACCCAAGGCTCAGCTTCAGAGTTTCACCTGCTTTTGATACCAAGCCACAGTGTGGCCCAGTGGTGTGAAGTGTTTTATGGAGATTGGTTAACTCTTGCCATATGATGAGGAAGCAGTAATAAAAAAAATAAAAAAAAAAAAAGAAAACACCCTTAGCTTGTACTGCAGTCATACTGAGAAACCCCAGCGCGTGTCCAGCACACAGGCCAGACCTCAACTCTCCCGTGTGGGGCTGGGAGATCCTGTAAGGGGCYGCAGGGGACTCCCCCTGCGCCGAGGAGCCTCCAGACACCCGTTTCTGGCGCACCCTGAGTCACTCTCCCCGCAGTGATTACCTGCTCGTCTCTTCGTCTTCTGCCCACCGTGGTCCCGATGGTCTTGATGACGCCCGGTCGCTGCAGGGCCGTGTGCCCGGCCACCGAGGAGAGCGGCGGCAGCGGGTGGCTGTAGGGATGCGAGCGCGAGTACGGGCTTGACATGGAGGTGATGACCGTGGGCTGGACCATCCACTGCAGGTCCTGGCTGGTTGTGATGGCGTTGATGGTCGGGATAAAAGCGCTGCCTGATCCTGGCATATCTACTCGGAATTTCTACAGTTCGGTAGGGGAAGAGGAGGGAGGGAGAAGAGAGGAAACTGTCAGAGTGGTACATGAGAGAGCACCCAGAGACCAGCCAGGCCCCAAGGGGCAGCGCCAGTGAGCATCAAAGCAGGAGCCAGAACCCGCTTAGAAACATCTGGAGAAAAAAAAATTAAAAAAAACCCAAGAAGGGTCTGCTGGAAGCCTCTGCAGGACCCAAGGCTGCTCCCTCCCATCATGGCCCCACAAAGAAAGAGCTTCCCCTCTGGGTTAACCTTGTCTTCCCCCAACCTCCTTCCTCTTCCTTCCCCAGCATCCCCATGCCAAGTCTCGCTTCCCTGGCGATGTCCCCACTGCTGCCACCTCCCCTCACACAAGCCCACCACTGCTTCTGGCATGGGGCAAAAGGGGAATTAAAGAGTTTCTAGCAAAACACTTCTTTGCCAATCCAACAAAAAGGAAGAGAAACTTCAGTTCTGAAATGCCTTTCCACCAAGCAGTGCAAATGCCCCTGAAACTCGGGCTCGGGCCGCGCGAGGTGTCCATGGAGAGATCAACAGTTTGCTGCTTGTTGAGCGGTTCTCTGCTCACCACACACAGAGCACAAGAAGCCCAGCCCTGGGACGGTTACGTGCAAGGATATGCATTTTAATAGCAGCCTATAAAATAGGTCTTAGGATTCAGATCGGGCAAGTTCCCTGCAGCTCTCCACGCTGTCTAGACAAAACAAGGCAGCAGCAAAACCAAGGCAGTAGGTAATGATCTCCTCCAAAATGCATGTACACCTTGTTTCAGACAGAGGTAAATCCATCTGGATAATATGTTGGCACTAAACAGCAAGGAAAACAATCACCTGTCCCCGGAGGGGGAGGCAGGAGAGAAGGAATGCTTTTGTCTGCACAGAGCTCCCGTGAGCTCTCCAGGGTCGGCTCCGTCCTGCAGACGGACGTGCTTCACTCCAGCAACCTCAGTGCGCACCACGCAAGGGACGGGCTCGGGAGACCGGCTGCGATAGCTTTGCGACCCTCGAAATAGTCCCAGGAAAAATGCACCTTCCTGGGTCAACCAGCTAACTTCCCCGAGAAGCAAAAACCCTGGCATCAGCCCGACCTCGCTCACGTAAGCGTCCAAGATAAGGGACAGCCCTTCACAGGTTTCCTTTTCAGGGTGTGCCTAGTCGAGCACCTTGCTTATATGCTCTGTTAAGCCAAGGCTTAACAAGGAGTAGGCAAGGAGTATTCCACGCTCTGAGCAACTACAGCGTTTGGGACCATTATCATCACCCAGGAAAAGTCCAACTGCCAAAACCTGGAGACCAAAAGACCCGGACACATCCCAACCTATAGCATTGGGCAGCTCAAAAATTAGCAGGGAAGGACAGGAGAGGGAAGGATAGCATTATGGGGGATTGTGCRGACAGGACAACAGTAGCACCAAGGCCTTGGTGAAATCCCCACCAGACCCTCAATGATACATCTGGAGCTCAAGTACAAAACAGGCTCACACTTCACAGCAAATCCCATAAACGCTCCCAGTTGGAGAGGGCTGGGAATGGTAAACACTACAGAAGGGTCGGTAGGAGAAGCTCCCCTTTCCTGCTGCACCCCTCGCCAGCGTAGGTCACGACCACACGGCACCGGAACGGATGCATCGGTGCCTCTACAGCCCGTGGTGTTATTAGGGAGGGATCTCAACCTTGCAAAAAGGAAGCGTGAGACTTGTCAAACCACAGGTGCTCAAGTCAGGAGAGGCCAGTTCTGCTTCCAGTTCCACAAGTGACTTCTGCCATGACTTCTCTCTACCTGTGCTGCTACTCCTGTACCCAAACAGGAGAGAAGAGCGAGACCTACTTTTTCTGTGTGATTGCTAGAAGGCCACAGTTGAAAAACACAATGAGATTTTGGCGCCTCACCATGCGGAGTTGCTGTTTGCATTCCAGAGGGAACACCCTTGCAATACCTTTACTTTTGTAACCTGCAACACCTAAAGACCTGCTCTAAGCTCCCATCAGAGGTCAGGAAAGTCAAACACGCCGAGACCAGCTACGTAAGAGCCAGATCCAAGAGCCTGACACAAGAGATCAGGCTCGAGTTATTCACAAGGGACTGTTTCCTCCACTTGCAGTCACGCTCATGTCCGTCCTTGGGCTTCACCGCACCACAAGTCTTGGTGATACCCAAGGGGAGCTGCTCAGTTCAGCTGCATCTTTCTGCAGCCCCCTGTCCGTGCCATGTGCCATCTCGGTCACAAACTTGCCATCTCAAAACTCCCTGAAACATCCTAAGCAGCTCTCCAAGACAAGGGCTTTCCCCACCCCAGATACCTGCTGGAGGACACACGGCTGTGCGGACTTCTGGCGGGTGGAGCGTTGCTTCCCACCGTCCGGCTTTTCCCTGGGAATCTCCCCTCCCCGCCAGGACATAGTGCTGCCACCAAAATGCTGCTGCCCGCCTGGTGCTCTGCCCAGGCTCCCACACTGGCCTCTGCAGTGCTGGGCCTCACCTCTCCAGTGCCACCTTCCCTCGGCACCCCCTTCTCTCTGGGGAGCTGCTGGCCCTTCCTCAGAGGCTGCCGGGCTCTCCCGAGGGGAGCTCACGCAGGGCCCGGGTCGCGCACGGCCACCCCTCGCCCGCCCCGAGCGGCACGTGGTCATGAAACAGCAAACAAACAACACAAAGAGGCTGAAGGGCTCCATTGCCAACAGTGCAAAGAACTGAGATGGGGTCTCCTCCGCACCCTGAAGTAGGGGGTCGGAGCGCAGCCGTGGCCATTGCAACCCAAGCGGTCTCCAGCGAGCGCCACCATGGCAAGGGACAGAATACGGGTCTCAACTCGGACACGGCAGCGGGGGGACACCTCCGCCGTCGGCTCCACGCTTACCCTGCTCCGCCTCGGCCAGGAGATTGCACACGGTGCCACGTCGCGCTCCCCCCAGACCTCCAGCTACATTTGCAACCACAAGCGCTAAGCGGCACCAGAAACCAGCTAGAAAAGGGTAAAATAGCCCAGGGAAAGTAGCGGTGGTGGGGTTGGAAATCAAAAGAAGTTGATGTCTAACAAATCCTCAAACACATATAAGATCTGGGGCTATATATCATAACAAAACTGCCTCGATAGTTCTCCTGTGCTAAGTGTCTCTTTGAAGGGAAAATGGACACAGGACTAGGGTTTTCCAGAGAAAAGTCAACTGGTCTGAAGGACCATGCAAATCAGTCCCATTAAAGCCTACATTTACCACATGCCAAGTCAGTGATCAGGAATATAACATGACACACAACTTAAAAGAAAAATGTTCCAGTGCCGGGCTGGATAGGAGGAAAAAAAAAAAAAATCATTAAAAAGCATCAGAGCCTTGGCTCAGAAACAGTTTTCCCCTTAAACATGTGACCGATGCCTCTTTTCTTGCTTTGGGAAATAGAACACCAGGAAAGTTTCTACATGGCATACTTTCCCGGGTGATAAAGCGCTGCAGCTCTGCGGGGCTGAGGTGAAGGCAGCGCTCGCGTCCGACTCTAATCTACAGCACCTGCCAGGATCAGGGGGAAGAGCGGGCAGGTCCCGAGAAACCCCCGGCTTCTTAAAGACGACGTTTGTGCCCCGGCCGAGGCAGCGTCTGCTCAGAGCCCCGGTAAGACTACGGTAGCCTTAAGCTCCTCTCTGGCCCCGCATTAGGGTGCGCACACGAGCGGCCGCACGGGGCCAGGGGAAGGACCTGGGGAAAAGCAGCTCCAGCCCCTTTGGCTCGGGAGAGCCAACGCTCAACGTGGCTGGAGTTTCACAACCTCTGGAAGCGGCGCCTCGACCCGGAGCATCTGCCGGAGCCGGAGGGAAGGGGGGCGCGGAGGAGCCGCGGCTCGCCCGCCCGCTGCCCCCGCCTCGGCCCACGTTTACGGTAAAGCAGCAAAGGACCCGCTCCCGAGCTGCGATCCCTGGAAATCTTCCTCCTCGGAGCAGCCCACAGAGGGCACCAACGAGATGCGTTTGGAGCAGGCTGGGAAACGCCGAGAGTCATTTCTGGTAAAACTTCTTTACTGCGAGGAATGTTACGGGCTGGTACGGTTGGCAAAGTTTACTGGAGCACTTTTTTTTTTTTTTTTCTTTCCTCTTTTAAACGATCCTATGACTTCTGGCTGTGCAGACAGAAACGCGCTCGCTCTGCCAGCCTGCTCGCAGGAGCCACACAAGAAATAATAATATTGGGGGGGGGGGAAGGGGGGGGGGACTGGGAAGAGGGGGAGAGCACAACTCCGAAGAAGAAAAAGAGTGAGGATAGGCCAGCTGATGTAAACAAGTTATGAAATAAGCCAGGTTTGTATAACTGGCCCGATTGTGTAATGCCTTCCCCAGAAGTGGTGGATTTACTCTATGTAGGCATATAAGCCGTTTGAGATGTTTTCTCGGGAAAAATGAAAAGGCTTGTTTAAAAAAAAAAAAAAAAATTGCTAGTCTTTCACATCCACGAATTCACGCCGCTTCAACAGGAAATATCTTCCATTCTTCAAGTTCCACTTATTACTCAAGACCAGAAGCTCGCAAGAGGAAAGCGGTATTATCCCAGAGCGGAGCTAGATCACGAAAGCCTCATGAAAGAGGAGAACAGAAGAGGAAAAAAAAAAAAAAAAAAAAAAAAGACCACGAGCAGCCCAAACCCGCGCTCAGAAGGGCCGGGGCACAGGAGAGCCGATGCACAGCCAGCTGCCGGCCCGCGCTCCCGGCTCCCCGGGCGCTGTCCGGAGGGCAGCAAGGGGCAGCCGGTGGCACCGCGGCCGCTCCGCGGCTCTCCCCGCCGGGGACGGGAGCGCGGGGCGCAGCAGCAGCAGCAGCCGCGAGCGCCCCGGGCCCCGCACGCCCCGGAGCGCGGCCCGCCCGCGGGCGCCGCACGAGCCCCCTCAAGGGCGGCGCGGACCCCGCAGCGCCGCGGGCGGCTCCAGCGGCCCGGGGCTGCCCGGCGAGCTGGAGGGAGGCAGGGAGGGAGCGAAAGCGGCGCCGCGCCGCTGCAGAGACCGGGCGCGCTCCCCACGGGAACAAAAGCGGGACGGGACGAGGAAGCCCCAGCCCCACTCGCCTCCCCAGCGCTCTCCGCGCAGGACAAGGGGCTGCGGGAGCCCCCGGCCGCGCGGGGCGGCCCCTGCGCCGGCCGCCGCCGCCGGACAGGACGGGACGGGACGACAGGGAGCGAAAGCGGCGCCAAGTGCGCGCGGGGGGCGCGCGGGCCCTACCTGCTGCGCGGCGCCGCTCGGGTAGGTCTCGGGGTGTCCCGGGGAGCCGCTGCTGCCTCTGGAGGAGGTGTCGAAGCTGCCGGGGTAGTCCTGGTACATGGTCCGCGGCGGGGCCGGGGGGCGGACGGGCCGCCCGCCTTCCCGCAGCGGCGCCGCGCGCCCGGCCGATCCCCGCCCCTCGCGCCGCCCGGCCTTTTATTCGCCGCCGCCGCCCCGGCGCTCGCCGAAGGGCGGAAAAAGAGGGGAATAAAAATTTAAAAATAATAATAATAAAAAAGATTTTTTTTTCTTTTTAATAATAAAGCGCTCCAGGCGGGAGAAATAAAAAAAGAGAAATTTTTAAAGAAGCGAAGGCGGCGGGCGAGGGGCTGCGCGGCCCGCGGCGGGGCGCGCAGGGGCAGCCGGCGAGGC
>PTEX01000058.1:2030021-2046774 GCA_003342815.1 Eudromia elegans
CGCCCCACGCGCCGCCCGGGGGGCGGGAACGCGGCCGGGTGCGGCGGCTTCCCGGCAGGCGCCGCCCCCCCCGCCTGGCAGTCTCCGCTCCAYCCCCCGCGCCGCCGCCGCGCTTGGTCGCGTCCATTGTCGCACGTTGCCAAAAATGGTCATTTGCGTCGCACTACGGGTTTCCTCGCTGCCGGTGACGTCGCTGCGAGAGGGATTCCCTGCGCCGCCGGAGCCGCTCCGCGCGCGCTTAAAGGGGAAGGCGCCCACCGAGCCGCGGGTTCGAGCCCGCGCGGGCACGGCGGGACGGGGCGCGCTGAGGGGCAGCAGCAGTAGCAGCGATAGCGGCAGTGACAGCGACAGCGATGGCCCGAGCGCAGAGCGCACGGCCCCTCCGGCGCACGGCCCATGTCCTCCTCCCCGCCCGCCGGGTTGATCTGCCGGGCCAGCCCGGCCCGGAGCGGCGGCGCCGAAGCGGAGCCCGGTGCTGGGGCCGGTGCCCGGGCTGGGTGATGCGCAGGGCTGGGAGAGCAGCGGCGCTTCTCTTCCCCTCTTTAATTTGTGGGTTTATTTGTTCCCGTTTGTCCGCGTCCTAGCGCGGGCCCCTGTCCCGCTGGCTGCGGCGCCGCTGCCGGCCGCCGAACCGCAGCCGGTCATCACGGGGCGGCGGGGGAGGGAGCGAGGCGGCGTTAGGGCCCGCACTCAAGGGCCGGCGAGTGGGACGAGGTGGGAGCTGGGGCGGGGGGCAGAAGCACGCGGGGCGCGCCGGCCCCAGGCGGGAGCGGAGCAGGGGCTTTGGGGGGTGAGCCGCAGCAGGTGCCGCAGTCACGCGGGTCTCCGGGTTATTGAAACGTTGCTGTCGAAGGGGGGTGTCCATTTTCCGCTCTTTCCGCCCGCCGAGGATGCGTCCCGCGCTCGGTGTCCTTCCCGCTCGTGGGAAGGAGCCAGCCCGGTTCACGCCGCGCCGCCCCGGCCGAGCCGCCTCCTGGGCGAGCCGCTCTCCCACGGGAGCTCATCCGGGAGCAACGGGCTTTCCCTGCTCCCGCTGCCAGCCCGGCGGGAGGCACGGCAGCCCTGACGGGAGCCCGGAGCTCCGCGGAGCTCCAAGCCGGGCGCCCGGGAGCGGCACTCCTGCTGCCGCTGCCGGGTCTTCAGCACCTTCATTTTCCAGGCAATTGAAACCCTCGATCCAAATTAGCCGGCCTATTTCGTGCCGCGTCTAACCTGGGGGGAGGAGGGGCCGGGGCTGTAAAAATAAACCCGTGACTCCAATTTGCATCGCATTAGGAGAGGGGCTGGGGAGGGGGAGAGCTGCTTTGACAGGCGCTGTGCGAGCGTGACGCTGCTTCCCCCTTGGAGCGTGCGTCAAACAGATGATCTGCACATGCCTGGTTCTGCCGGGAAGAGAATCAGTTCAAGATGCGGGAGGAATTAGCCTGCAGTTGTTAAGAGGCGAGCGGAGAAAGGAGAACACACGCTGCAATAAAAATAACGAAAGGTTTTTGGTTTTGGCCGCTCACCTCTCCTCAGGTCCCGGCTACGGCGGCCCCAGCTGCGCTCCATGAACCACCGCTCTAACTGGGGGTCACAAACCCTGGGGTCGCCCGTCCTGCAGATCAGGCTGGTGCTCCTGTCGAAAGGGAGCTACTGTGCAGCGGGAATGCCCAGGGCGATGAGTCCCAAAGAGGACAGCCGGGAGGGCGGGCGGAGAGAAGACACTGGAGCTTCCCTTCCAGGGTATTTTGCTAGTAGGGAGATCAGGTTTCCTGCCCTTACCCCTAGAATTGTTTTCCATAATCTTCTGCTCGGTGTCAAACCCCAAATACCTGCTTTCCTCATACTTCGGCTCCAGTACAAACATTTCAAGTGGTGTTTTTGAACACTGTTCCAGCGTGACTTTGGCACATCTACCACGTCCTGCCAAATTTGCATCGGACCTTGTCTGGGAACAACTCGCTTGAAACGACATTCAAGTGCTGCTTTAGCATTTGGCTACAGTTAATGTGGCTGCAATTAGTTGACACTTGTAAATCCTCAAGTTAAAAGCCCTGTGAGAGGTGTAGGAAGTCGAAAACAYACCCCAGGCCAAACCCTCACCTAGTGTCAGTCAGTGCCCTTCCACGGCTGGATCTGCACCACCTTACCCTCGGCGAGCACCTGAGCCACAGCCTTCAGATGCGGTGGCGAAGCACGCAAGTTTCACAGTGCGTTTACGTTCATTTTGCTAGAGTTGCTTCTGACCTGGAAGCATAAACCCTCAAACTAAGACCGAGCCACACGTATAGAAGTGAACAGGAAAAGTGAGGAAAGCAAACAGCACCATGGAGACTTCTAATTCTGGTGTCAGCCCTTTGTAATATTTCCATTTTTTTCTTTTTTTTTTAAAGTGTATTTCTTTATTTTTAATCAATGTAACACAGGCTAGCCTGGCTCCCAGTGCCCCAGACACATACGTTTTTAATCCACGTACAGACCAAGCTCTGTTGTGCAATACGCTCCCTGCTTCCAGCAAAACAAGAGATAACATGTATGTCTGCCTAGTCCGTTCTTGCCTGAGCCATAGACAAATTAAGACCAGCCCAGGTTCCAGGGCAGGAGAGGATCATTGTAAGGCAAATGAGGCTCCGGCTGCCTGCCCTCAGCTCCTGCCGTTCTGCAGCAATTGGGAGGCCGAAGCCGGGACGTGGGAATGCCRCTTCCAGCGTCCAGGGTGCCCGGCAGAGCCCCAGCCCCTCGGGAGTGCACGGCAGAGCCCGCCRCTCCTCCCAGCTCCCTGACCCCCTTTGCAGGCCCTGCTCCCAGTCGCACCGTGCCGCCTCCTTCAAGGCGCAGCAGTTGACAGGAGATCAAAAGGGAAAATTACCCTGACGTTCCTCCTTCTCCTCACACCTCTTTTAA
Source organism: Eudromia elegans (assembly GCA_003342815.1). Taxonomy (NCBI): domain Eukaryota; kingdom Metazoa; phylum Chordata; class Aves; order Tinamiformes; family Tinamidae; genus Eudromia; species Eudromia elegans. The sequence continues at coordinate 2,032,908 of PTEX01000058.1, forward strand.
AACCCTTTAGCCTTCRCCTGCAACGAAATGCGTAGCAAGGCCCTTGTCCTAGTAGCACTGGAGCTTCCTGCTGTGGGGACTGGGCAAGCTGAAGCCCAATGGCCTGGGGCAGGCTCTGGGCTGGGCAGGACAGTCAGGCTGCTCCGGGCATGGAGCAATGATACAGTCTCTCGGGACTGTGGGTTACAGGAGRCTGCAGAAGAGCCCAAGGCAGAGGATGAGCCTCTTTGTGATTATTTTTAACCCTCCCTCCAAAAGGGCACTGTAGCTACGACCATCCRTCAGAAAGCACTTGGACTCTGTAAGCAGTTTGTCCCTTGCTGAGATCTTTTCCTCCTCTGAAGAACCAGTGTAYGTGTTTCCAGGCTCTCCAGCACTTCCCAACAGCTCTGCTTTCATCTGCGCAAGGAGCCTGCTTTTATATTGTTTCTCTCAGCGCTAAGAGCAAGTGTTTTGATGTTAACTTCTGGGAACGAGCTCTTAAGCTACCACCTCACACTTAATTACAGTTATTTATTAAGTGCTCCAGTGCATCCAAGAGAGAAGGGAGGCTTTTCGGCTTCAAAGTGCTTGTGGACGCCGCTCGCTCGGCAAACGCCTTTGAGGGAGCGGAGCGCTTTGTGCTGCGGGTCGGGGCCTTTGCCGCTGCGCCRCGGAGCTGCTGCAGGACGGCCAGGCCGGGCGCAGGGCCCCTGTACCCGGGCAGCGGGGACTCGGGCGAGGGCTGCGGGCACTGCGTGCAYCAGCCCTTCACACGGGTTCAATGAGGCTAGGGGGTGAGGACAGGAGTCCCTCTCCCCATGCCAGTGCCCTGTGCCCCAGCTGCACTGGTCCAAGCAGGGGTCTCGGCGTCGTTTGAAGGGCAGCAGGCAGGGTGGCTGTGGGGATAGCAGTGCCGAGCGCGACCGGCACTGCCCCCCGTCCCCCCGGAGCCGTTGCCAGCAGCCCCGCCGGCTCCGGGCAGCATCGGTGCCGCGGCCATCCCAGACGTCGGATGAAGCCAAACGCTACTTCAAAGCAGAGGCAGCGCCGGCAGCTTGAAGGGCTGCAGAACAAAGGTGCTCCCTGCCCGCCGAGAGGCAGGTGCGAGAGGTGGATTGGGACCAAGGCGTTATTAAGAGTGACCACGACGCGCAGTTACGGTGTTGTGCTGGTCTAAGGAAGGAAAATAGCTGCGGGAGACACTGGCCTAGGGACGGGCAAGCTYCCTTAAACACACGGGGTGCAAAAGATGGGAATGGAGATCCCAAGAGCCCAGCTCTAGACATCCCTTGGCATAAGACRAACAGTCTTATCTTGATCCCGTATTTGTTTTCCCAGCTCAAAACCTGCCTCTGCAGCACGAGAGCTTGCCTTGCCTTGCCTTGCGCTGGCACCCTGGCTCAAGCAGAGATACTACCTCACGTCCCAGAGGCCGTATGGTCCTGCCACCGACGAGCTCAGCCCCAGGCACCGGCTGCCCAAGGACGAACTGCCACCGTGGCCACCAGGAGCCCTTAATGGCAGCTGCGCGGCACCTTTGGAACCCAATCCCATCTTCATCACGAGCTTCTGCGAGGGATGCGACTATATCCTCGTTCCACACCTACCTCGCTGCATTTCACGGACGGACCCGCCTGCTCCAACGGGAGCTCGGCAAAGGCCCTTCCTATGGCAGTGACCCCAGAGCCCGCGTTAGGAGGAGCAGGAAGGAACCTGCTAGGCCTCCCAGGGCGTGTGCAAGCCAAGGCTGGGGCTGGGCGCCCTGGAAGCGCGCGTGCCGGGGCATGGCCAGCGCCAGCCCAGCCCCCGTGGGCAGTGGGGCCGCTCCGCGCTCACCCGCACGCCCTCGATGCTCCTGCATGGCGCGGTGCCAGCCGGGCCCGCCACCCAGCCGCGCTGGTCGAGGGCGCATCGCTCCCGYTCGGTGACTCAGCCCCCTCCGAGGCGCTCGGCCGCGGCGAGGAGCGGGGCAGCGTGTGGCACGGTCGCTCGTACTCCTTCCGAGAGCAGATAGACASGGGCGAGACAACGTCTGAGCTCAGGCCTCGCTCAGGCAGCCTGACCTTTCTGCTGCGGAGCCTCCCGCAAGTTGATGTGAGAGAGTTTGACAGGGGCACTCAGGGGAATGTGCGGCCAATAAGTGAGACTTGCTTGTCCTAGCAAGTAGTATTGATTAGCGCCTCGCCTGCAGACACGGCTCCAGGGGCTGACAGCCACTCCGCACAGCTAATGCGGAAAGAATCAGAGGGGGTGGCTGAGACTCGATGGGAAAACTGCCCAGGTAAAGTAACCTGTGGACTGACCCCGTGAAGTGTCCTTTCCTTCCCGTAGTGCAGCGGCGTCTGCGCTGCCGGGCTGAGCGCCTCCGAGGGAGGGTGAACCCTGCAAAACCTGCCGCCTGGGCAGCCCCTGCGAGCCGCCGCGCCGCCCACCCCATCCCCATCCAGGCGGACGTCGTCTCCATGACCAAGCGGCTCTCCCCATCTTCCCGGACCATTTCTCCCTGTTCTTCCCCCAGCAAAGAGACATCGGTCAGCAGTACTGATGATTTCTGAGAATTTGGGCAACTGGGCCTGGAAGTGGGTCAAGAATCCACTCTGAGCATCTGAGAGAGGCTGAGTCTGCCGGGGATGGGCTCTGCCCCAGGCACCCAGCCCCAGAAGGTGCCGTGCAGCTGGGACCACGGCTGGGACCCCTGCGTCCAGGGCCGCCTCGCTCAGTAGGTGCCTGGGGGAGCTTGGCCAGGCCTGGCTCACCATCCTGTTGGTGGCTCCACACGGTGCGTCAGCCCCTGTGCTCACCCCTCCAAGGCTGCCTCCCTAAAGGCCGTGAATGAGGCCACCTCCTCCACAGAGGGCCTTCTCAAGGGGTTGCTCTTAGCCTCTCAGGCTAACAGGGACTAAACCACACACGAGCCCCTGCTGGGCTTTTTGCCCAAGTCCATGGAAAGCCCAAAAGAGCCACAGTAGGAAMATATGAACTGCCCAAGTTGTTGTAGTTCTGTATTTATCTTGATGACTCTTAAGGAGCTGTAATACCAGCCAAATTCTCTGGGACGTGAGGCGGAGACTGTCATTATGTAGTATTTCTTAAATGGCCAAGTCTGAGCGCCTCCCATAATAAACTGTTGGCTTGGTCATGAATGTAAAATGGAGTTTTTGAAAGCAGCAGGATGACCTAGAAGCCCAGGTTACACGCAAGGCRTGTGCAAAGGCAGTCCCAGCTCTCGCAGAGCAGCACACAGCATCACACCAACACACACACCGAGTGCAGGAAAATGCGCTGAGCATCTATAACGCCGGGCAAACTTCTAGATGGCTACCAGGATACTCTTGCCCAGGATGGTTGATCTCTCCACTATGGTCTGGTCCACCTTCCCCCTCCTTCCCTTTGCTGCCTTGTAAGGTCACGCACGGAGAAGCAGCGCTTTTCCACCTGCAGGGCATGCCCGGGAGGTGGGAGCTCTGGAGCGGGGCTGCCCCATGAAGCAGGTTTCTGTGGCACTATCTGCCCCCTACCCTTCCTCTGGCTGGGACGTGATGTAGGAGAAGAGGCTGTCGGCCTCTCGCTTTCCCACTGAACGGCAGCTCACCTGGCACCTCACGCCACAAGTGAGCACGGCCGCACCTCAGCAGCCCCTCTCAATTGGCCTCCACCAGCACGCATTAAACGCCAGCGCGTGCACGGCCAGCGGTGCGGTTTGTGGCGGCATGCTGGGTTACGGAGCGAGGCCGCACGCCATGGTGAGCACCAGCAAGGCCGGGTGGCCCCAGGACACCGGCTGACCTGCCCATGGCTGGCACGAGTGCACCCGGTCTCGCGGGCCACATCGTCCTTCTAAGCCACAAGCAACTCGGAGACCTCCGGGCCTCCAGGGGAGGCAGAGCCTGGCCGATGGCTCTCAGTGCTGGGGCTTGGTGAGCAGGTAGCACAGCCTCAAAGCCAGCGAAGTCCTCTGCTCCGCTCTGCAGTCACCCGCTCCATCGCGCTGTGCTGGCAGTTTGCAAAGCTGTCTGTTATCAGCGCGTTAATAACCTTTCACAATGTTTAATTACTTGGAAAGGTAATCAGTGCTCCGGTAATTATTTAAAAAGCATGCCCATTCCACTTGCTCTTGGCAAAGACCTCTCTCTTTTTGTCTTTCCTTCCCGCAGTACCTACATTACAAGGGCTCCAGATTCAAAAGCCTCCACCTATTTGCGAGACAAAGAGGAAGGCGGCACGGAGCCTTCCCGGGCATCAGCCATGCAGCGGGATGGTGCACCACAGATCTCCCCCGCCAACAGCAGTGTGCGGGCACCAGGGAGACCTTCCAAAGTATTATTGTTATTTTTTAACGGCTTCTCATTTTAGGTGCCTGTTGACATGAGGAGCCTGATTTTGGGGGCAGACTCCTTAACTTTAGCAGGGGAGCTGGCAGGCACAACCAGCGGTCAATAAAGGAGCCATGGAGAGCCTGTAAGGGAAGAGCCGAGTCCCCTCCGTGCAGCACGGTGCAAGCGGCCCTGCTCGCGCCTGCCCCGGCGCTGCTGCCCCAGTGCGGGTGCAGCAGCAGGCCGGCACACAGCAGTGCGAGCAGGTGCGTCTCCAGGCAGGTGACGCCGCCACGAGGCTCCCTCCAGAGCCAGGGAGCCACCAACACCGCGGGACACGTCTCCGCCGCGCTTGGTGCTCCCAGGGGCGGGAAGGACACTGGGAGCTGCGTCAGCCAAGAGGGGTGGTTGGTTGGAAAGGGTGAGTGTTGGCACCAATGCACCCTTGTGCACTCCATGTGCAGTTGGAAGGAGTGAGTGATGGCATCAATGCACCGCTGTGCACTCCACGGACAGCCCCTGCGCAGCTCGGCTGGGGACACTGGTCTCTGTCACAGCACCTCTGTGGGGTGGTGCTTTGGCTCCATGGAGGCCATTGCCTTGCAGGGATCTGTGGGGCCCAGGCTCATCTCACCAATGAGCCCCTGCAGTGTTCTGTGGCTCCACACCAGGGGCTGGAGAAATTATCCCAAACCACCCCCCAGTGCCTTAGGTAGCACCCCAGGGCCACCACGGCATGGGGGCTGCTGCCCAAAGCCCTCCTGCATGCAAACATCTGCTGTCCTGGCCACATCACGAGAAACCTGCACCTCGCCAGGCTCCGGAAGCATAGAGCCCATCTCCCCCCCCAGGACAGATGACCTCGATTGGCACCAAAACCTCCCCCAGCCCATGGGTACAGCTGGATGTGCACCATGGGGAACTCTCAGGGACAGCTAATGGGAGGCTCAGGGCCACAACCCTTGGCTGTGGAAAGTCTTGGACCACATTCACTGAATTTGGCCTTTTCTACTGCTAAACTTTGTCTTAAAAGCCGACGTGTTTCACTTAAGAGGGCGATATATTCAGTTTTGGGAGAAAAGCATAAAACAAAGCGAGAATAAAACATTCATGACAGATGCAAATGCCTCTATCATATATATTTTTTCCTTCTCCTTTCTCCTTAAGCACAAATCTATTGAACAAAAACAACCCCCAGTGGCTCTCAAAAGACCCAATCTCAGCGTGCAGTTTTCCCCACACTTAGGTATATTCAGAATCTTGGTGGCGAGTCCCACAGCCCACCTATACCGATGTTTTCCTTGTTTTCCAGGAAGTCTTGACTGGTTTGTTTTTATTTTTCTTCCTCCCTCCCTCCCTCTCCCTGCTCTGCCCTCCACACCCCAGAGAAAGAAAGAAAAAGAAGGGAGGGAAAAAAAGAAAGAAAGAAAGAAAGGCTTTTCGCAGCCCTGGGGCAGAAAGCTCACACTTGCTAAATCACAAGGTTTGCCACATTGAAATGTAGGGACGTGCCCACAAATGAGAACTGGCTGTCTTAGCTTTTGTCCTTGAGTGTTTGCCAGAACCCTTAAAACAACACGAGTAGGTTCAGCCACCTAACATCCCGGCACTCAGGGGAGCCCATAAATACTGCATTAACATATCAGACACCATCGGCGCCTGTGCCAGTGGCTCGGCAGCCCTGCTGCAGGGCTGCGCGGTGGGGAGCAGCAGCAAGAGCAGCAGCAGGGCCTGGAAGCCCCCACGGCGCCTCCTTCCCGGCAGCCGTGGGAGCCAGGGTCACGCCAGGGCTCGAGCGTGACCGGAGCGCGACGGGCTGAGCCCGGGGAGAGGCGGCCTCTAGGAGCCCCTTCAGCCCTCGCTGTCATGCGGCCAGAAGCTCCCCCGGCAAGGAAAGGTGCTGGAGAAGCCTCTGCAGAGCACAGGCAGCGCGGGGCTTTGCTTCAGGCAGCGGAAAACAACCTGCAGCGTCTCAGGGGTGAAAACAAACTCACCCCAGATTCTACACTCCTGCAATTTGCTCTCCTTGTGCTGCCCCTCCTGCAATTTGCTCTCCTTGTGCTGCCCCAGCAGGAAGATAGTGACCAGAATTGCATTTGTGTCAATAACAGGAAAGTTCCCATCTCCTTTTCTAGTTTCTTTCTTTCTTTTTTTCTTTTTTTTTTTTTTAAAATAAGAGCAACCCCCTGCTCCCCTCCTCCAGCTTATTCAGAGAATGAGGATTTGAAGGAATAGCAAGGGGACAAAAACCTTAAATCAGAAAAGTGATTCAGGAAAATGCCTTTCTTAAAGATACATATCCCAAAAAAGCAACCTATAGTACAGCCAACAGCAATAGGTGCTTCCTCAGCGCGGACCTACCAGCGAGCTCAGGACCTAACCCGTAGCTCTCCGTACGATTCCAGAGCTGTATATGCTTATTTAACTTGGACAGCACACCTCTGTCCTCAACTACAGATATATTTAGACTTCTATTTCAGTCAGACTTGGAGAGGGACCAGGTGTACACCTCAGACCTTGCCTGTAAGTCATTCCTTGGCCACCTCACTGTTCTGCTAATGTTTATTTAAACAGATTAGAGGTGGAGCATGATCCAGCAAGCGACTGAGAAGCTCTGCTAGTTTTCATCCCTGGGCTGGGGTCTGGCCAGGCCCCTCGCTAGGACATGAGAAATCCAGCGCAGCACTGCTATGTGTGCATGGGCTCCCGCCTCAGGACGCTCAGTCTGAGCTTCCCTTCTGCCGGCTCTAGACGTTCCCTCCTCCATTCCAAGCAGGACGGGTCTTGCACCTCAGAGCGATCCAGTGCTGTGACAAACCATCCTGTTTGCCACAAACCCAGCAGCGCGCAGACACCACAGCAGGAGCTCCCAGCATTTTACCTGCAAACCTCAGGACCAGCTTTATAGCATCTCTGCTCCATTAGTCCCAAGCACCTTTGAGCCACCAGCTCCTTTCTGTTGACTAGGAACCTCAAATTACCCTTTCCTCAGGGCTTCAGATCCTCACTGAGGCCTCCCCAGCAGAGCAGCTCTGCTGCGCAGGGGCTCAGCTCCTGCACACACTCCTTTTCTCTGCTCTTTCTGACCATTTCCCCAAACTTTGCCCCTTGTTTGGCTGCCACAGGCTCCCATTTTGCGACGTCTTCTTCCCCAGGCAGGCACCCCTACCCTCAAACCAGTTCCTTTCAGCAGGAAACAAAGTCCTGATTCTAGAGCACTAGGGCAAGCTTTTGGCACTGACTCAGTTTCCACCACCTAGGAAAACCTAGCGAAGCCCAGCTGGGCTGAGCTGCCTCGCTGTGGGGCTCAGCCTGCCCTGGGAGAACGCGTGAAGCATTGTCAAGTTTCCAGGTCCCAGGAAGCGAGCGAGCAAAGCCCCGTGCACATTGAGCTCTTCCTCTACAACGTCATGGCGTCAAGTTGTAAAGTTCAGCTTGTAAGAAACTGTCCCGCCCACGACTTCTTTCCACATAATTATAGCTAGCTAGATACCAGGAAAAGGAGAGCCCCTGCCTGAGCTGCTGACGTCTTTTTCCTTTCAGGTTCAATGGCTGTTTTATTGTGGTTGAACTCTCTTCCTTTTTGCTGCCCAGTCCTTCTCTGACTGGAATCGTTCCCCTTTGAAAACTTTGTGACTTTTGCTGAAAAGCAGTTCTGCCACTTCTGTAGAGAGGCAGCTTTTACAAACGACACCAGCGGTAGTTACGGGATGTGTGGTTTACCTCAAGACGTCACATCTCCTCCCCCAGAGAAATCAGAAGGGCTATTGCTCAAATTCAGCTTCGACTGTACAAAGGAAAAAAGCCCTGTGACTTTCACTACTAGTTTTAATGTTCTAAGAAACCTTCGCACACGGTTCCCCAAGGTGTTTCAAAGGACAATTAGCAGAGGGAAAAGATGCTGCTTTTGGGTAAATATACGCATAGTAAGTGTGTTATAAAATCCTATGAATCAAATTTCAGTACTTCCTCTCCAGGCAAGAGCTGTTGATTTTGGTCGAGGTGTTTTCTAAGCAAAGGTTGGATAGAAACCAAGTCAGAAATTTGTGTACCAGATTTAATGCTTCCCCCCTTTCTATTAAATACTTTCGAGGAGTAGGAGAGGTGACATATCTGACCTGCTTTTTATATTGCCAGCCTGGTAATGCTCGGTTGGAAGACGGTCCCTGGGAGACTGTCACTGAGAGCCACTCAGGCCCACGCTGGAGAGGAGGCCGTGACCACAGCGCTTACTGGGCAGATCACTGGGCTCTGCCGAGGAAAACTCAGCTCAGCAAACTGCGGTGCCCTTCATGAAATGAGAGCCGTAAGGGGAAGACGCGGGTGGGACGGTTGGCGCTGCAGTGCTGAGCACGCGCTGCACCGCGCTGCACTGGTGCACCGCTGAGGAGGCGCTGGGAAAGGAAAGCAGCAAAGCCAGGCTCCCTTCCCTGGATGTGCTAAATGAAACGCGGCAAGCAGACAAACGTTCCCGCCCGTGCAGGCACACTCCTCTGGAGCTTTTCCGTACCTGCAGCATCTCTACTGCCGGATGGACAAGCTGGGATGCTGGAGCATCAGTCAAAGATTCCGATGCACGCTGAGCTCTGCTGTGATGCAAGGCAGGAGCTCAGCCACTGCGGTCTGCCTCTGTTTTGAGCTTTTCACAGGTTCTGCTGCCAAGGACGTCCTATTTTTTTTTTTTTCCCCCCTTCTTTCTCAGAAGCCACTTTAATACCCCTCAGGTTTTAACAGATTTTTGTCTCTCCATACCCATGCACCATTATAAGCAAAGTGCTGCGAACTCTCAGGGTGCAAGGTTTTACCCCTAGACCGGGCGAGGTATGAATTTCCCTGTGTTAAAACAATCATCAGTTCAGATCTGCGATGGGAGTGCCCCGGCCCAGGGACCCAGAGAGAGGAGGAAACTTCCCGTATTTTCACATGAAGTTTCTGTGCTGCAGTCCATGACTAGAGGGTTAACTCAGCGGTGTCTTCCCGCACACGTGAAGCACCGCGCCTCGGACCTGCCCCGGAAATGCAGCTGGTTTCCTGCCGGGGAGTCACACAGCATCTCCTTAGATGAAGAACTTGCTCACCTGCACATTGCTTCAGCACCATAACATCCACCCTTTACGCAGCAGATTTCCATCTTGTCATGAAAAACAACCTGCCTGGAAGCAGGCAGCAGTAACTGGGCCTCGCTCTCCCGAGGCCGTAGGCCAGCCTGGTTCCTCCACCCGCCGGAGCAGGTGCCGCGGCACTGCACCTCGCCGGGCAGGGGCGGTGGGAAGCGCCGCGGTGCCGAGCAGAGGGACACGGGCAGGCGGAGCGCGCGCGTCTGTGCGCCAAGGACGTCGCCTCACGGCACCGAAGGGCCAGTGCGAGAGGAGGCCCCTTCATCAGCCGGGCGACTAGGGAGGGCAGGCTGCAGCTGGACGCGCGCCRCGGAGGGAACGGACTTTGGGACCCGGCGTGTTCCTGCTGGGCCTCCATATCTCCGATCTGGCCAGCAGACTCCTCGGGCTAGTTAATTAACCCTTCAGCTGCCAGGGGACCTCAGAGGACATTAATTTGACAGTCACCATAATAATATTTTGTATGTCAACAGTGCCTTTCATCCAAGCATCTCAAAGGGCTTCGCAAGCATTAATTAACCTCCCCCCACCCCCGAGGTAAGTATGAATAATTATCCTTATTGAACAGCGTGGAAAATTGAGGCCAAACTTGCCCAAGACTGTTCTTCAAGTGATGCAGATGAGTAAAGCAGAACGATTCCCAACCACAGTCACTAGACAGCACGCCCACCCTCCTGAAGGAAGGAGCCTCCGCCTGTGAACCAGCTAGGGCTCCTGCGCCCGGTTCAAGGGCTTCTCCCCATGGAAGATCATATGCTCATGTAACAGAAAAAAAAAAAAAGTTATTTTAACTTCGGAATACAAGGAAATCACTTCCACTTAAATGAAATTTAGACMAAAAAAAAAGTATGAAAATATAAACTTCTCATGTCATACGAAAACTTTCTGGATAACAGAAATGTTGTTTTAGTTATGCCATGTCTCGTGTTAGCTTACTGTTTTGTGTGAGATTCGCAGTTTCTGAAAGTCAGGCTTGGCAAAACAGGTTTTGGAGAATTAGGAAATAGAATTTAAGGCATATTTTAAACCCAAAGGAGTTAAATCTTCACTTACACGTCTTTTACTATTGTGAATTTCAGGGCTTGGATTACTTCGACTGTCCTATGCCTCCCAGCATTCAATTTTTTAAGGAGAATCAGATCACAACTGCCTAGATTGCAAGCTGAGGTTTATTTTAAGGTGATAAAAAAAATCACTGTTATTATCCAGTCTGAGCTCTTTCACAGCCCAGCCCAGAGGAATTCACTTAGTTGCCCTGTAGCTAGCCCCGCTCCTTACATCTTATTATTGGCTTAATTTTCGTGGACGCCTGTGTAACTGCTSAAGGGACTCCCAAGTTTCTCCACCTTCCAAACCTCGCTCCGCACTGCCTGGAGAGGCTCCAACACTGGGCTTCTTGCTTGCAAATTCCTTACCTACAGGAATGTTGTGGGAATGAATATACAAATATTGTGAGATTCAAAGATAGCACAGTAATGGGAAGGGGAGTCATAAATATACCTCGTGTAGATAATAGTGGCCATAAATTCTATTGCCACGATCTGGCCTGACATTGGTGCCTCGCACAGCTACTTGCCCTGTCTGTGGCAGGCTTTGTAATTTATTATCGATATTGCCATGTCATTAAGGCCTTCACGTGAACTGTTCAAGAGGAAAGTAGCTTTTCCAGTTCAAATTAAATCCTTTCCAAAGCAGTCTCATCTAAACTGGAAAATATCCATGTGAGGTGTGTTACTGGGTTAAATTCATGATTTGTCTTGYACCAGTGCAACTGTCCCGTACAAGTATCTCTTCAATGCTTCTTCAGCCTCGGAGTTCAAACYGTGCTTGACATCTTAACTGCCATCGACAGGGCTGTGAGACACGAGCACTAGTCAGAGCACGAAACTGGATAATTAACTCTTCTTCTTCATCACAGAGGAGCCTCCATGGCCATGAGTGTCCTGGAGAYGATGAGCGAGCCCCTTCCCCACGCAGAGCTAGTCTGAAGGTGGTCCCCACACGGCAGGGTGGGGAGGGTCGTCAGGCTGTGGGGAGACGCTCCTCCTCYTCTTCCTCCTTCTCCTCCTCTTCCTCCTCCTCCCCCCTAGGGCAAGCAGCACCTCTGYGCAGGCCCCAGCTGTGCCACACGCTGTGGAGGGGCAGCCTGGGCTCAGCTGTGGGGGACACCCTTGGGGTGCGGAGGTGGAGGGCACCTCCTGCGCCCTGCACACCCGCGTGCCCTTCCCTTTCTGCTGGGCCCTTGGGCAGCTTCAGAGAAACCCGAGGCACGCGGTGGTGCTGCGGCCCTTCAGCTGCAGCTGGCAGGAGCCCACGAGCAGCGCRGGGCAGGGACCGCGTCTTCTGCGCCCACCACCCACATCTCCCCCGTGCCCAGCACGTTAGGGAGCTGCCTTACGAGGGAACCGCAAACCTCATCACTCCAGCTGCTCCTAACCTAACTGGGCTCACACATTCAGCGTCACTGCTGCCTGCATCCCACTGCATCCAAGAGTGCTTCTCGTCAGAAGAGCCAAATTCTTCATTTATAAGGACTTGGACAGGGGAACGCCGTGTTTCACGTCATCTCTAAATCGGCTTTTTGCTTGCTGCTCATAACACTCGCAGCATCTCATGCAAATCTTCCATTAGGCTTCCCTCCATTCAAGTGCTAAGAAATACTTCAGGAAAGCCCAGTGTAGTTGCCTCTGCACCTGATGGATAGGCCGGTCTGTCCCGCTGTGCCCTGCCTCTTCCTGGGACTGATTWTCAGAAGTGGGAGGACGGCGTCCTGGCAGGGTGGACAGGGAAGCCCCGCGATGACGCCCGGCCGATGGTGCGCGCGTTGGCCACCCCTCAAGCCTTCAAGCTCAGCTCAGGCCCGCGAGCGCGCGCTGGCCTGCGGATCAGAGGCGCTGCAGGTGGGACGGGGAGCTGGCCTGTCCCTCCGCTGCTCCTYGGGCACTCCCACACCCGGCAGTGCTCGGGCTGTGGCACTGCTATCCCGGCTTCCCCTTTTTGTGCAGACATCACACAGGCTGAGGAACTTCACTCTTGTCCCCGCTGTAAATTCACTCTATGAAAACTGCTTCAAGAAAACGGTATTCGTTGTGGAAGCAAAACAYTCAACTGCAGCAAAGGAGCGTTTTATGAGCTTTGCTTCCATACCTGTTGTGCAACACCCTTACGGGATTTCATTATTTACGATTTTATCTAACTGCTTTCTATGCCTAATAGCTCGGAGGTGCTGTTGATTAATTTTTTCCAGCTCTTTGATGTACTGGCAATAACTTGTCCATACGTCTCTGTGTCAGGAAGGTGGAAATTGCTACAGTAGAGTCAAGGTGTGGTGTCGTGAGGTGGCCAAACCTGGAGCAGCAGCCCATTTCCACTGCAGGATGGAGATACCCCCAGCCCCGCTCTCACCACTTGCATCGCTCCTGTGCGGGGCCAAGAGCACCATAAACCGAGTCAACTCACCAAAATAGGATAAAAACCCTAACCTGCCCAAAAAATACATACGTAATCTAAAAGTTGTATCATATCTGTATATAAAAGTATACCTTTTTTCTGAGTTGAATTTTTAGTCGGATGTGTATGAGAGGCAGGGCGAAGGATCACCCGTGCGTGGGGAGCGGAGGTGGGAGGATGAGCGAGCGGCAGGAGGAAGAGGAGGGAGCGGGGCAGGCGGGAGCAGGCCGCACGCTCACCTCCTGGATCCCCACCCTGCGAGCGGGCGCCGCCAGCCGTGCCGCTGCCGGGGCTCGTGCCGGAATCCGCTCCCGTGGATCCTCCCCATCCGGACGTCACTTACGGGTTACTGGGGTGGGTTTGGACACGCTCCAGTGACAGACACGAGCSCCGTCGCCACGCTGAGCTCTGCTGCGCTGCCTGCAACACTACGGCACGACATTTTTTTTCTCCAGGAAATGAATCGTTTTCAAAGTGATTATARAATTATATGACTGGGCTAACAAGTGATGTAAATCCACCCCTTTCCAAAAGCTTCAGTGCAGTTACACCATTTACTTAAAAAATTTTAGCTAGGCCAGCAYATTAAGCTGCTGATTAACTGGAGGTCTTCCTGAAAAGTGTGCAYTTATCAGCATAAATGGAGCTCTTTGTTCCCTCATGTAGAGGTTTTCAGCCTGCCTAAGTTAAAGCGTTTGCCAATTCAAAATTTATTATTTCTTGTCATCACTTCTCTTGCAGTCATCACCTYTCTGGTTTTATTCCAATCCTGTGGATTTGTCAATCACCACCACGAAGAAACCCTGAGCCAAAACAAACCTGGCATGACTCGATTTCTATATTACAAATGTACTGGCACAAACCTTATCCACAAAAGCTCTCATTTCARCAAAGTGCTTGAAATCCCATTGACTTCAATTAATAAGTTAAGCAAGTGCTTAAACGGTGCGTTTGAAGTGGGCCTGAAAACCGTACCTCAGCCAACTGATTTGTTGCTGTTCCTTG